>JABCKS010025400.1:0-16328 GCA_018851325.1 Termitomyces sp. DKA19 | reverse complement strand
GTGGATACGTCGAGATAAGTAATAAATGGGTTTTAAAACAGTATGATGTACTTAGATAAGGATAAGATAACCAGTAGTCAGATGTCGCTTTCCTTGACATCAGTCTCCTATGCACACAGGTATATGGGTCACTATATTCTACGTAGAATATGAATCATCTTACTCAAGATCTTTCATTATCTGTCATTGCTGAAGTTGATTGCATACTGGCATCATCAAAGGGATATTCATCCCCTTATACATCATGGCAATCTACACTGGCATAAAGTGAGCATGGAAAAGTACTCATGAAACGAATCTAACTGCAGAGTTTTCTCAGGTATGAAGGACAGTCTTTGCATTCCCAAGCAACACTGGCCATAATTTCATTCAGTCTACTTACAAGTCTTGGTTATGCTGTCTTGAAATGGATGTACAGCTTCCCAGCTTTGACTGTGTTCACAAGCATGGGACTTCTGGATCCATCTTTTGTAGGCCCCTCTGTGTCTTTTGATCTGAAATTGAATGCATTCCCCGTTATAATGCTATGGCTTTCTACTTGCCCCGTTTGTCCTGTGTGTCTCAAATTTATCTGACGTAAATCCTAACCAAATGCGTTTTCCCCGATCAGCTCGTTTTCAATGACGCCATCATTATATGGCGCGCATGGCTTGTCTTCAGCAAGAGAAGATGGGTGTTTATGGTTTCAGTCGGACTGTGTATCTGTTCCTTTGGTATGTCTCATTCTCGAGAAATTTCTAGCATTACCGTTTGCTGAATAGTCACCCCGCGAAGGAGCCATGCTAGGATACTTAATTTTCACTTCTTTCTTTTCTTTTGGCCAAGGTTGGAACACAGGGAGGCAAGTTAGGGACCAACAATTTGGCACCATTGTGGATAATAATAATCATACAATATTGGGCTGTGTTTTTGGCTATATTTTTTTTGGATCATCTTTTATGACCAATGTAATAGCTACATTATTCATTGGAATGACGTTGTTGTACGTGCATGTACATACCGTTTGAGTCAAGCTAATATTCAATACAGCAGCCATCTCAGATTCCTACAAAAGATTCAAATCTCACATTGAAAATTCATTGGATCATGACGAATCTTAGCCCTTCTTGTAGATTCTGGGGCCATCTACTGTGTTCTCCAGGTATGTTTTAGGTCAAATTCCCTTCAGAAATAGGCATCCACTTTTTGACAGCTTGCGATGTTCGGACTTCAAGTTGCGCCTGTCGTTGTTCCTGATCCATTTACACCAACTACACCAAACATTGCCTTTCTGGCCTTTGTATCTCTGTAAGCTGATGCCTATAACATTTGTGTAATGCATACTGAACATGATTGCTAGCAGTTTTTTTTTTTTTTTTTTTTTTGATCCTTTATTACATGCACGAGGCGCATGGCGCCTATGTTGCACAGTACTATGTACAGGTTGAATGACTACAAGGGCCACAGAATCCCTCGCCCCCCCGCGTACGCGGAGAATGAGCAGGTCAACACTTCCCAACGCCATTTAGACTGCGCCCCCCTGGTAATCCCTGAGTTGGTTGGGCGGCGGGTGCAATGTATGGGGTGAGTGCTTTCGACAGGTGCCCGCGGGTATGGGCAGGTATGGGACGAGCAGCAGGGCCATGGTCCATACCATAGCTAGAGGTTAGTAGCTAGGCTGGCCTAATGCCATGTGCTGTAATTAATGGATAGGTTTAAGTAAAATTTTGGGATAGCGAGTGCTGGGGGCATGTGGATCGGGCCATGAGTTAAGATGCCTGCGACGGGGTCTGGTGCTGGGGAAGGTCCCCCAGTGTTGTAGGATGGCAGGGTTTGGGGTCGAGTGATCTCGGGAAGCAACTGGTGGCTTCAATGTAAAAATGTGCTTAAGGCCGGTGGGTGAGGAGAGTAGGGTTTGGAAGGACTCAGCTTTTTGTTTAAGCGGGTGAACCAGGTGGACATGCCATTCATGGTCATACTGAGGGCACTCGAGAAGGTAGTGGCACACAGTCTTGACTGTGAGGCCGAGGCAATGGGGGCAGGTAGGGGATTCTGCCCATTTGATGCAGAACAGGTGCTGGTTAAGTGGGAGGTGGCTGGTGCGGACCTGGGTGAGGATGGCCGAGCATTGGCAGTTGAGGTTCGATATTAGACGCATATAGTTTTTAGAAGGGAGGGTCCTGTCAAGTACCCAGATAGCCAGGGCACAGGTCGATTTCTTCCAGTGGTGTTTTCAGATGACCTGGGTGGCAACTAAGTCTATGTGTCTCATTGCGGAGATGCTGAGTGGGAGGGGTTTTGAGTGCAGGTATAGGGGAAGGAGGAGGGTTGGACTGGAATGGCCAAGGGCCACTTCTTTGGCAAGTTTGTTGGCACATTTGTTGGGACTGAATTCCATATGACCAGGTGACCAGTGAACCTGTAGGTTGATGACACCCCTGGAACAAGGGGCCCACTCCCTGCCCGTGGCCTTTGCGGCATGCCGTTGAGGTGCATTGAGTAGGCGATCCTGTTTCCTGTAGAGGGTTTCAGTCATGGTGTGAACTTGGTCAAGGAGGTAGTGCACTAGGTGGGGTTGTTGGTTGTTAAGTGCCTTGATTGCAGCTTGGCTGTTGCTCCCAAGGATTGTGAGGCCTTTGAGTTATTGTTGGAGGCTGGTGAGCATATGCAAGCCAAGGGTGAGCCCAATGACTTTGGCTTCATAAACTGTATGCCCAGCTGCTGGGCCGAGGAAGTATCTCAGTCTCAGTGATGAGGTTTCCCTGCTGTTTACAAAGAGCACTGCTGATGTGCCTATGCCACCTTCAAAGCCTGAACCCATTGCAGTAGATCACCGTCATTGCTCAGTCATGAGTGCGTTTGATGGTGATGAGGGCTTGCTCCTTGGATTCCTCAATATGGGTGGAGAGTGAGGGTCAGTAGCTTGGGTGTCAGTGGAATGGCTGTAGAGTCTCAATAGTCATAGAGTCAACATCTGTAAAATGAAAGAGATTGTGGAGGGGTGAGTGGTGCCTGTGGACAAAGCATCTTGCTGCCTTCACCATGGGGGAGTGGAGAGAATGGATCAGGGGCAGTGAGGAGAGATATACCACCACTCTTGTCAGTACTTTATGGAAGAAAAGGTCAATAGGAAAGAGGTTCATATGGACTTCCATGATGTCACCAGCAGTGGTGCTTAGGGCACCAGTGACAATCTTTGCAGTATAATGTTGGGCCAAATTGAGCCACTTGGAAACAGCCACAGAGCCTGTATGCCTGTGTCCCATGGGGTGATTGCTCATACCTGTGAACCATATGTTGGCCATGTAGGTGAAGGCCAGAACAGCAACTGTGCTATAAAGCTGGCAGATATGGTGGGGTGGCATGCCACCAGAAATTCTAGAGAGCCTAGAGACCTGGAACATCCACTATGCAGTACTTGTGGTGACTTTCTAGGTGTGGGCTGCCCAATGCAGCTTAGAATTGAAGACAACCCCAAGGTACTTATATGTGGGCACTGTCTTTACAATCTGCACTGTAACTGACTCATCAGCATTGGTGTAATGGAGAGTGAGGTCAGCTGGGATGGCATCAAGATGTAAGTGAGGGAAATTCATGAGAATGAGCTTAGAGAGCTCAAAGGGGGAATTATGAGAAAGGGACCATGAAAAGGCACCCCGGGCTTATTTAATCATGTCCTTGATGATGGTATGGGTCTCTGTCAGAGACTTGGCCATGGCAAGGAGCATGGCATCATCAACAAACCTGAATGAGAACTCTGAGCTAGAGCCTGGGCATGCAAGTTCAATGAGAGGGGCATTGTAAAAGGTGTAGAAGAGTATGGTGAGGGGGCACCCCTATGTGGTGCCATTGAAGATAGTGAACCACTCTGAGATGAAATCATCAAATTTGAAATGAGTCTGGTGATTGCTGAGCATACACTCTGCCAGGCAGATGTAGCTTGAGGGGACTCCACACTCCCTCATATTGTGAAGGAGACAATTGTGTACTGTGTTGAGGAAAGCCCCTTGCATGTTGAGAAAGAGAGCAGTAGCAACATTACCTGCATGCCAGGTGTCCTTGATTTTCTGGATGACCAGGTGCATAGCATCTGAGGTATTACAGCCAGACTAGCCACTGAATTGGCCTGGAGGGAGCATGTCATGTTTTTTTGTGAGATGGGAAAGATTAGTGGCAACAAGAGTGGAAAGAAGCTTCCTGATGGTATTGAGAAGCCCTATTGGTCTGTATGCCTTAGCAATATTGTAAGCAGGCTTCCTGGGCTTATGGAGGACCAGAGTAATGGACTCCAGCCAGCTAGCATGATAGACATTAAGCTTGAAGACTGCTCAGAACATATAGTAGAAGCTGTCAAGCAGGATGTCAGAGCACCATTTTAAGACCATATTAGGAATGCCATCTAGGACAGGGGCCTTGAATGGAGCTAGTCCTGCAATGGCAGATGAGATGCAAGCCCAGGTGAAATAAGGGGCATTGGGGAGAGGTTCAGGGAAAACAGATTGGGGGATGGAGGAAAAGGAAGGGGGAGGAGGAAAGAAGGACTCAGCTAGTGCCTTGGCCTTCTCAATGTTGGTCATTGCTAGTTTGGGTGTGCCATTGACTTTGGTCTTGAGATCTAAGACTCTGTTGTACAAGAAGTCTGAGGACTCCCATACAACATACTTGTTCATGAGGTATATCTGCTTTGCATCAATACACTCCAGCCAATCTTGCCAATGTTCCTCCTTAGCATGTCTGATTGCATCTGTTATCTTGCAAGAGAGGCATGTGGCTTTTGCTTTGGAGGGGTGATTTGGCAGATCTCAGAACTTGAAGGCTAGATTGTTTGCCCAATACCTCTAGGCCTTGAGCCATGCAAAGTCATTGTTCCACCAGCACTTGGTGAATAGGCATGGCTTCCTTACTAGAACTATGTCATCATCAGCTATCACCTCCTGGAGGATGGTAGTTAGCATAGAGACTGTGATGTCAAATTCCTCCACTGAGAATATGTGAATTTACCTCAGTCAGCAGACTGGAAGTCCTTTCATAGTGGGGAGAAGGACCAGGGGACTGGGAGCTCAATCTCTATTACTATAGGAAGATGGTCAGTATTTGGAGGGCAGAGTGATGGGACAACATTGCAAGAGATGACAGGATCAACATCTGCATGCAAGCACCAGACATTGTCTGGGTGGGTCCAATTGTCCCCTACAGTCTGAAGGGTAGGGAGGCCTGGGGGGAGAGCCAGCTCCATCTTGTAGTCAGAGAAAATGTCTAGAAGAGGTTGTACAAAGTCCCTACTGTCATTGAGGTGACAATTGTTGGCTGACTCCCACAATGGGTGGTGCCTGTTGAAATCCCCAACCCATAACATATGATCAGTGGGGGTGGGGCAAGCAGTATAAAGAGAAGAGTAAAGATAAAAAGAGAGAGAAACAAAGATATTATTATGCTCACAGGCATTGTAGGTGTTGAAGATGGCAAGGTGACCAAATTTGCCAGTGAATTGGACTGCCATGATGTCTGTGGAGCAAATGGTTAGGGGCATGAAGGCATTTGTGGAAATATTAGTATTGATAAGGAGGACAGAGCAGGAGTGGGTGCTCCCATCCTGCCTGTGGTTGTGGGGGTATATTACTCACCAATGGCTTGAGGCTTTCATGTTGCCCAGGCAGTCAAGGTATGGCTCTTGAATTGCAAGCACATCCCATTTCTCAGGGCTCACAGTGTTCAGCATAGCTGCCTGAGCAGTGTCTGACTTATGCACATTCTGTTGCCAAATGTGGAGTCTGCCAGGGGTCTTGGAAGGGAGATGGTTCATTGTTTAGTGGAGGGGTTTGTGCTGGTGGCACTCCTCACCCTTGTGCTAGCAATTTGTTTATTCAACATTGACAATCCTCTTCATCAGAGAGATTTCTTCTATTAAGGTGGTACACAATTCAATAATTGCCTTACAAACATCCAAGGAGTATATCTCTGCCTAGGAACTCAGACTGGGGAAGATGTATACATCTGTATGTATGCTGAAGGGTGTACTAGTCTAGGAATATAGAATTCAGAGGGAAGACACAATGAATGCAGTGTATAAACACAAAGTAATTTGATGAGGGCACTGCAATGATTGATTCAAAAAAGCATCAGGTTAAACTACTTTTTTTCCATGCACAATCTATAACTGAAAAGATTGTAATCAGAGAGATGTAAACTATATGTACATCTTACACAGGACATTAAATGAATCATAAACAACATATACTAGGTATATAGATGTCCAAAGCCCATGCCATATCAATGTTCACCATAATTGTACTTATTCTCATGTTTCTATGAATCTGGGCCAGGCTCCTTTCCATCTTGATAACTTATACTTTGTCCTCTTTCTATGCCCTTCTGCAGAGGGAAAGACACTTCTGATTCATCACATTCCCTGTCCTCTTGCTCACTGGAGCACTTGATTAGCCCAACAATGTCTCTCCTAGCAACAGGCCTTCTATCCCACCTCCTAACCCTTCCCTTCCACCTTCATTCCTTTCTGCATTACTGTTCCTCTTCACTTCCCCATTCCACCATCTTACAACCCACTCAACAATCCTATTATTCTCTCTCTCTCCCTCTCCCTTTCCTCTGCTCAAATGCTGTTTAGTGCCTCTCATGACCCTCTCAAAACACTTGACTGACTCTTGATGAAGATATTAGCTTGCCTCAAGAATTGATCTCTGGCAGCATTTCAAGGATAGCAATGCTTAGGCCAGGTAAGATAGAGGAAGACTGAGTGCATCACAGTGGTGAGAGGGAATATAAACTTATGGGCAAGCAGGAACAAGATTGAGAGGAGGTATCAGAAGGAGAGGAAGAAAGAAAAGAGAGATTCAAGCTAAGTAGAGGTAGTTTGCAGACTTTGAGGCACATATTAAATGAGGAAGAGCATAGTTAGTCTGTAGAAGTATCTGTATAGCATTCAGTGGGTGGTGTACATGTACAAGTGAGGAGACAATGGACTCACTTGTGAGCATATAATATCCTTTCTTTATATATCCCACTTACAAGGGACAATACTGGCATTGTGACACTAGCATATAACAAGCTAGTCAAGATATACAGATGTACTATGAACTGCACATCAGGAATTGCTTTAGGCAAGAGCTTCTTCAATGCTATTCTATATGGTATTATGAGATTGAGACTTATGATGGCAGGAGTAGGACCCCAATGAGAAGGAATACAATGACTTTTGAGAATAGAATTGGGAACATTGTCATCACTAAGATCAAACAATTATAAGAGGTGTAGGATACATGCTGATACCTCAACTCTGACTCTGCAAGTTCATTGCATTATTATTAAGTTGCTCCTCAAAGAATGGTAGATCCCTTTATATTGTGACTTCAATTGGAGGGGTAAATAAGTATGAGCAATGATTTATGTTTGCAGAAAGGGTATGAAATGGAGAGTGGAGTTGTATGTGGCTATAACTGGACCTTGATGATTGATTAATGGCATTGTGATCAACCTTTGAGTCTCTGGAGCTCATCCCAACATGTGGATTCACATTGCACCATCACCCTCTTGAAAGACTCTATCATATACATGTCATGTCATTTGAGTATTGGATTATGATAGGGAGCAAGTCTGCTAGCATCAGTCCAATCATTGCACCCCTGGCTATAGCCAAAGAACTACTATAATTATGATTTCTTAGCTCAGTAGTCAGAGTGTGTAATTCCAGCTGTTGTTAGAGCTTCCATAAAGTCATCCATTAGAATTGGGTAGGGGTCAAGTATTTTTACTTCACAACTTCTCAATTGTTTCTTCATCAAGGCTTCCAAACTTATGCTCATTGCCATACTAATACCTGTCACATTGATTATTACCATTGCAAACAATCATTCTCAAGAAAAGTAATATGCCTATTTTAAATATATATATATATATATTGATCTTTCTATTGGAAACTCCATTTATTCAATTGAGTAAAGAGTCACTATCTTTTCTGGACTTTTTCTCCCTCATTTGAACTATGAAATGTTATCTGTTTAAATTGGTTCTGAGGTTTCTGAGGTTCAACTATATAAGGAGTTGATATAATTTCAATTTGTCATTGCTATTTCTAGTTGGTATATACTAATAATACTCCTATGCTGCCTAGCTGCCATGCAGGAAACCAAAAGAAAACCTAAGAGTGCACTAGTAACTAGATAGAGTAGCTGGCAGTAGGAAAGGAGGGTGAAGGTAAGTTAGTAAATGTGCTAGAGGACAAGAGCCTGAAGGTAGTAATGAAAAAGGGAGTGTAAGTTAAGGATGTTGCTAATGCTAGCCTAAGTTGCTAGACACTAATAAAAGATTGCTAAGTTGTTAAGTAATGTAAAGGAAAGTGATTAAAGACAAAAGAATTGCTAAGGGGGTGAGGAATAAGAGTTATTAAGAATAAAAGAGGACTAAGTAATAGAAAGTGGGAAGATCAGTAAGGTAAGCAAACATCAATAAGATATACAAAGGGAAGTGTTAAGAGAAGGGGATAAAAGACAATAAGTCACTAAGAAAAGTTACTAAGGTCTATAAAGGTCTAGTAATAAAAAGGTATTGGAAGTAAGGATATAAGTAAAGCTGTTAAAAAACTGAAAACAGACATAAAAACTAATTGCTAGCTATAGTCACTAGCATTGCTAAAATACTATAATACTATAAGACACTCATACTTGATGTTACACTAATTGAAAATGAGTCTGCTAAGGTTTGCCACTAAGCCATTAATGGTGACAAAGAGAACTGGCAAATGAACTCTGAGGCTGAGAGAGATACTGAAAGTAAAGTTTTTAGAAGGTTTAGTAAGCAGTGGTAGGCTATATCTTTTTTGTGTTGAACTTAGTATGTACAAAGAGTATTTATACTGTAGTAAAAAATATAAGCTATAAAGAAAAGATAGTTACTAAAGATAATGATGTCTGTCAAAATGTCTAAAATTTTATACTGATGTCAAGATAGTAACTAGCTATAAGTACATAATATTAGAAGTGCATAAAATATGTTAAATGGAAAATAAATATGTATCTCAAATAGAAAATAAATAAGTATACTATACTAATATGGCTGTATCAACTAGCTAGTAAGAAGAGAAAAGAAACTCAGAGATCTTTGAGCTGAAAACTGTAAGTAATAAAGGACACTAAAATCTGTAAGCAAAGAGTATACTTAAATCCTAAAAACATATCCTTTGCAACCTTTAGCTATTGCAAAAAGACCTAGCACTATGACATGGAACAAAAGGTCAGATCATGCATTAAGGTATAATGTGGTGTACTAATAGTTGTCCAAAGAGCATGCTACTTAAGGTGATTAGAAATCACTGATTCATGATCACCAATTAAAACTTTTTATGAAAGTAAGATTTTTGTTGTTATTTGCAAAAAAAAAGAAAAAAAAACCTTGCTATGCACCATATTAAGCAAGTTGTCACTCTACAAAGGATAATCAAAGGCAATCTAAGAAGTACTCAGCTGTTAACAGCAAAAGAGAAACAAATCAGAAAAAGAGGGTTAGCCAAAGATGGCTAAACTATGGACTTTTAACTAGTCAAGAATGTGCCAAGTATGTGCTAGCAGTCTGAAAAGCAGTGATGCTCAGTATATACATCAAAAAGACATAACATTATGCTATTATCAATGAAGTTTGTACATGGAAAGAGCAGTATAAAAGGAGAAGGAATAGTATAGGATGAGGGCAAATAAGTATCTGTTATAGCTCAGAAGTCCCTAAGAAGTGGATTTTTTAGGCTTATAAGCTTGAACTTATTTTGAAATATAAGTTTTATATACTTTTGTGCCTTATTCATTAGTTTTGAAACTGTCTCAAAATTTTGAGTTAAAAATGATTAATCTATTACATTTGCCTACTTAACAAAATGTGAGCTAGTATTATAAGAGCCCCAAACTCTTGCAAACTAAGTATGACTCATTGACTAAAATTATTAACTTAGTGTCAATATCAAATCTAGATTTTGCATCATCTGGAACCTATTGCAAGGAGTTCTTTTATATAAAACTCACTTTTAAATCTTTATAAAGAGTCTAACCTGTGAAACATTCATTAGTTTTGAAACTGTCTCAGGTTTTTAAGTTAAAAACAATTAATCTATTACATTTTTCTACTTAATAAAATGAGAATTAGTATTATAAGAGTTCCAAACTCTTACAAATTAAGTATGACTTATTAACCAAAGTTATTGAACTTAGTGTTAATGTTAAACCCAGATGTTACATCATCTAGAGCCTACTGTAAGGAGTTCTTTTATACCAAACTCCCTTTTAGATCTTTATAAGAAGTCTAACCTTTGAAACATTAGTTTTGCATGTTCTGAGTCTTAGTCCAAAACACCTAAAGTGATTCCACCTAAGGTGAAAAATTCTGTTGTAATTAGAAAAAGAGAAACTAGAACCAATAGCAGTGGTTTAAAGTCCTTTTTACCTAATCCTAAATTATTGCTCAGAAAAAGAAAGCTTCAAACTGAGAAAGTATTTTCAAGTTCACCAAAAAAACTGTACTCTACTATTCAACTAGTTTCTACTACCTCTATCATAGAACTAATCAGACATAAGATGCTATTGTCTGATAGCAGGGATGCACCTAAGTTTAAGCATACTGAACCTTCTGAGGTTTGATGTTTTTTACAAAGGATAATCTCTCTATTTGAGTATACTAGGATACAGGGAGATAAAGAGAAAAAGAAGAGAATTTTAAAGTATATAGATGCTCAGACTAAACAAGAATAGCTAGGCTTTGATTTCTTTGGAGATGATTATACTTGGTTAGCCTTTGAGAAGGAGATTAAAGAGTCTTATCCAGAAGCAGTAGATAATACAGGTAGTATTGCAAACCTGGACAGAATTTGCAGAGAACATGCTAGACTGAGTAGGAATGACATCACAGAAATCCATTTGCTAATTAGAAAGTTTAGAGGTAAAGCTAAGAAGTTGGTTAAGGTCACTGGGAATAGGTTTTTGATAGACAAATTCCTAGGCTGCTTTACTTTAACCTTTGTAAATGTTATAGAGGAAAGACTAATCAGTAGGTATGGCCACTACAAAGATTCTACTAGGAATAGATATAAAGATAACAAGTATAACTTATCTGAGGTGCTTACAGTAGTAGAAACTTTGATAAATGGTGTTACTCTGAGAAGTCCTAGAGAAGAAAGGATAGAGAAAGTGGACAGCAGTAGTAGATACAACAAAGAGAAGGAGGCAGAAGAGAGAATGGCCTATCTACAAGATGCTGTGGTCACTATTGGGAAAATGGGAAGTATTCAAAGTGCTATACAAACCTTGTAGAATAGCTAGCTGGACATGTACAACACCTTCTTGAATATCAAGGAAGCCTAGAGTGTCAGAATAGAGGGATTTTTTCCAGCTTCAACTTCTGGGAGAAGTGCTATTACTTATTTCTATTGCTGGCAAGCTGGACATAGAATCTCAGAGTGTGAACTGATTAAGGCAGATATATAAAAGGGATAGATTATTTTGCTAGAAGGTAGAGCCAGACTTTTTTTTTTTATTCTTGGATTAATTTATTCATACTTGGTGTCAAGCACTATGTTACATGTCACTACTGTACATTTTACAAGAGCTGCAAGAATCTATGCCTCCTTACATACATAGAGAATGAGTGGGCTAATGTTCCTTTACTGTTTTTAGTTGTACTTCCCTAGTAAACTCTGAGATCTATATGTAGTGTGATGATGTATGATAAATGCTGCCTGCTTGTAAGTGAGGTGGCAGATGGCTAAGCAATAAGTGGTGCTTCTGCCCTGAGGAAGACAGTAATGTGAAGTGGAAAGAGGATAGGTATTGGTGCCAGTATTATAAATTAAGTAGGAATAGGTTGAGTAGGTTTAGGCTCAGTGGAGCTAGCCATCAGGAATGAGTCATTCTGCTGGCAATATCAGTATCAGGTTTAGTCTGTGTCTTGGTGTTTGAATTGCTTTGTAGAGTAGATAAAGCTGAAGAGATGTATTAGGGTATTAGATTTGGTCAATAGGTAGGAGATAGACTCAGCTTTATATTGTAGTTTTTTTTGCAAGTAGCAATGCCTCTTAAATTAGTAGTGATGGCATTTGAAGAGGATATATTAGACTGTTTTGACTTTGAGTGTAGCATTGCAGTGAGGGTATAAAGGCATTTCAGAATGACAAATTCAAAATAGGTAGATGTTGAGTAGAATATGGTAAGAGCAAAATAGTAGCAGTTAAGGAGCTTGGTTAGGTAGAGGTACTTCTTTGACAGGAGAGATTGATTGATGGTATGACTATCAGTATACTATGGAGAGTGCTTCTACTGGCCATTCCACTCAGCATAGAGTGTTTTGAGTGCTGCTTGGCAGCTGACATTGATGCTGACAAGAAGCAATGTGCATTGTAGGAATATTGGAAGAGACTTGGGATCATTGGTGTGGCCTTGAAAGACTTTTTTTGCAAGCTTGTCTGCTCTTTCATTGAGCCTAAAATCTATATATCCTGAAGTCCAGTAGACTTACAGATTAACAATCTTGTGAGCATAGTCTGTTCATTTGTTGCTGGTATGTAGCATTTGCCTTTGATTTATTGCCCTGATAAGGTAATCCTGCTTAGTATGGAGAAGTTCTATAGTATTGTGGACATGGTTAAGGAAGTAGTAGGTGGGGTGTGGCTGTTGGTATAGAAAAGTTCAAATCATGTATAATGTAAACATATTAGTAAATATAAGGCAAGAATAGTACCTACAATTTTGGCCTTATATATAGTATGCTCTGACTTGCTACCTAGATGATAGCATAGGTGTTGCATTTCCACTCCACTGACATAGAGAACAGCAAAAGCACCCACACTATCCTCAAAGTCTGATTTGTTACAGTATATAGCTGCAATGGCCTTTGTGAATATGTCTTTTAGCCAATACCAGGGCAGAGTCTTTACAGTTTATTATTATGGTTAAAAAGAAAGGTAAGTAGTTAGGGTAGCATCAAATAGGATCAATGATCTCAATGGCCTTGGGCCTAACTTCAGTTGTAAAGAAAAGGTGGTGGAGCAGGGACTTATGTCAAGTAACATATTGCCTGGCCACTTGGCATACAGAAAAATAGAGGAGGTGAGAGGGAGGGAAAGAGGACAGATGTACTACAGCTTTGTGAAGGACTTTCTTGAAGAGGAGCTTCACAGGTAGGAGAAATGTATGTATATTGAGAATGTTATTGGCTATTATGCTGAGGGCCCTAGTTATTACTTTGGCTGTATGGCATTAAGGAGGTGACAAGTTTCTTAGTGGCTACAACTGATCCAAGCTTCTTCTTCCCTAAGGACAAGTCATAGATGCCAGTATACCATATATTAGCTATATAGGTAATCACCAGAACTCTTACAGTATTGTAAAGCTGTCTGACCCTTTGTGGTGGCATTTCCTCAGATATCTACAAGAGACATAATATTTATAGTGACCATCATGTGGCTCAAGCCATGGCCTTCTGGCAGTGCACCAACTATCACAGTTTAAGGTCAAAAATAACTTCTAAGTATTTATACAAAGTCACCATTTTAACCCTCTAAATAGTTGCCATACTATTTAGGTTAGCTTGTGTAAGTGATAGGTCTATTAGGATATTATTATAAAAGGATTAAGAGAAATTGATTAGAGCTAGCTTTGATAGTTTGAATGGAGGAGTGGTGTGAGATAGATGAGTCAAATCCACCTCCTGGCTAATAAATCATGTCATTAAGAATGCTATAACAGATTATGAGAGTTTTAGCTATTGTAAGAAATATAGTGTCATTAGCAAAGCCTGAGGTAAGTTTGTCCTTGGCATTATTGGTGGCTATTCAGATGAGGAGGGCATTGTAGAAGGTATAAAAGAGTATAGCTAGTAAATAGCCTTGTATAGTTTTGTTGAGTATATTAAAGAGTTCTAATATAAAGTTGTTAAATTTGAGTCTTGTTTTGTGTTCTGTGAGCATTTACTGAGTCAGTTGGACATAGTATTCAGGGACTCTATATTTATGTATGTTGTATAAAAGTCAGTTGTGGACCATATTTAGGAATGTACTTTGAACATTAAAAAAGAGAGTAGCAGCCATATAGTCCAAGTGTCAGGCATCTTTGATCTTAGAAATGACAATGTGCATAGCATTGGTGGTATTTCAACCTGAGTGGCCTTCAAATTGTTGAGTAGGGAGCATGTTATATTTTTCTGTAAGGTAGAATAGGTTAGCAATTATAACAGTAGATAGTAGCTTTCTAATGATGTTGAGAAGACTAATGGACCTGTAGGCCTTAGCTTTGTTGTAGTTAGGCTTACTGGGCTTGTGTAGAATCAAGGTAGTGGAGATAAGCTAGAAGTTATAGTAGACATCTAGCTCTAGCACTGTATAGAATATATAGTAAAGGTAGTCTAAAAGTGTATTTGCATACTTTTGAAGCACAATGTTTGGAATCCCATTAGGACCCAGTGCTTTGTTAGACTTTAGCTGCTTAATAGCAGTCATGATGTGGTTCCTTTTCAGGAAGTAATTACTGGGCAGTGGCTTAGAGTATGCAGTGTGGAGGAGGGAGGGAGTTGAAAAGAGGGGGGGGGGGAAAGGAACTCAGCTAAGACCTTAGCTTTCTGGGCATTTGTTGTAGCTTATTCAGATACACCATTGCAATTGGTTTTTGAGTTCTAGGCCTCTGTTGCATGATGTGTCTATTGGTTCATGCATGATGTATATATTAGCTATATAGATTTGCCTTGCATTGATATTCTTTAGCTATTTGACCTAATGGTCTTTCTTGGCCTTATATATTTATTTATCCATGAGATGGGACAGATGATTGGCCTTAATTTTAGCTGAATGGTTAGCAATATTGTGGTATTTGTAGGTAAGTTGTTTGCTTTTGACTGTTTATATTTTAGAGCTATCAACTCCACTATCTACTACTTCTTAGTGTATAGACATGGCCTTTTTATCAGGACTATGTTGTCATCTGTAATAACTTCCTTGATCAGCACCATCAGTGCAGATACTTTAGAGTTGAATGCCTCTTCCATTGTGATATACTGTATAGAGAACCATGAATCTAGCTTCTCCTTTAGAGAGGTGTCAAATTCTTCCCAGTGGAAGTTCTTAGAAGGTGGTTGAGCTGTATGGGGCACTGATAGCTTGACTTCAATGGTAATAGGCATGTAGTCAGTGTTGAGAAGGCAGATAAAGGGGGATACCTTATATAAGACAATGGGATCCACTCTGTTCTATCATTTTTAGATATTATCAGGTCACATCTAGTGGTCTCAAGGCATTCAAAGTGTGGGCAGGCCTGGCAGTGAGAGCTAGACTACCCAATAGTTCTTTCTTGCCCATGGATCCTGCTGGTATATCTCTCTATGCTAGACTAGTGCAGATATATAATAAATAAGTGAGCATGTACTTTGAATGGCCAATAGATGACTATTCAGATACAGTCACTTATTTTACCTATATAAATACAGCTAGAAATATAAAAGATGACATATTAGAAAGCATATAACATAAGGAGTCAGACCACTTAGAGGAGCTGAAAAAAGGCTTCAACTAAAATGACAGAGCTGCTTAGTATGCTGGTTAATATAAGGAGTATAGCTAATCCTGTTAGTGGACAGAAGTCTGTCTTTAAGGATTTTTAGAGGACTCAAGAATGGCAAAGAAGAAAGAGGCAGCTTATTCAGAAGTATTTCCTTTGTCTGAAAGACAATCTAGAGAATTCTGAAAAGAAAAGCTGACTGGTAATTCCACCTAGAGTTGCACCCAATCTAGATCTACCTTTCAAGAAGGTTCCAGCCTTAAATGAGGGACTAGACTTGCCAGTGCAGGATGTTGTTAGAAGTTCCCTAACCAGAACAAGAAGGAAGGAGTGGGATAGGACTATTGATAGGCTCTGGAAGGCTACTGTACTTTTTAGCACTGAAGAACTGGATGTGTCTTCTGAATTAAGAGAGGCAATAATACACAGATTGACTCTCAAATCAGGGACTAAGTCTAGGAATCCCAATATCCTCAAGATAGCAGTTCAACAGCAGACTGTAAGGGAGAAGAAGCCACCTGACAAAGTAGATGTCAATGACCTACCAATGGCAACCTATTTTATTGCAGATGGAATACAGAATAAATTGCCTACTGGTACAGTTGTGCATTAGGATTATGTAGCTACTTAATTAGAAAATATCCCTCCAGAAAAAAAGCCAGTAGTGGTGTATTTAAGGTCTTAATACTCTACTGTCAATCAGAGGGGACAAGTAGAGACAATTCTAGACAGTGGTTTTCAAATAGTCAGCATGGCACTAGATGAGGCATTTTGCTTAGGGTTGACTTGGGATCTAGACATATGCTTGAAGAT
>JABCKS010025399.1:0-16358 GCA_018851325.1 Termitomyces sp. DKA19 | reverse complement strand
CTATTTCTAGTTTTTATTTGTGTCATATTGTAAATCACCAACCTAACACTGAGATAAGCTTTTTTTTTTTTTAAATGAAAAATTTTCTGGCACTGGTACAATATCAAACATGGAGATGCCAGAGGATTACATTGTGGAAATGGTGTTCCAGGCTATTAAGACAGACCTAGTAATACAGGTACAAGCCAGTTTTATCAAGTTTTAAAAGGGACTGGAGGCAGTTGCTGCTTATGTTGTAATGTTAGAAGTGGTGGTAGTGGACTTGTGTAGATATTAGAGACCAAAAATGAAGCTTCTAGAGGTATATAATAGAAAGTCCAAGACACTGGCAGATCAGTATGTCCAGCAGATTCAGGCAGTAGCAAAGTTTGAGGACTTTTGCAATGAATGTTAGAAGATTATAGGAGGGCAGAGGCAGAATTGGAGTGGGATACAGGGGATGAAGTATTTCTGGAGTAAAAATGGGACATGGAATAGTTGTGAGGTGTAGGAGGACTATAGTTGGTGCAGTAAGTGGTGGCAGTTAGGAGTATATCATAGGCCTCAGCAGAAAAGATCATGAAAGAGCAGTAGCTGAAGGCTAAGGTGGTGTAATGGATCATGCATGTTATAGCATATAGTATAAAATTATTATTATTTTATAGCTATTACTAATTATTTCTTATGTAATTACTATATAAGTTGTAAGGTTACTTACATAACCTCAAGTAGTCTTTTTTGCACAACTGTAGCCAGAATCAATAGATAAGTTCTGACTTATAGTCTAGTGTATGAAAGGCTCAGTAACAGCATTACATTTTTTTAAGTCAACCTACATTGACTATCTTTGCTACAGCAAGCAACTGAACTTCCTCAAAAGGAGTTCTAACTTTACTATCTATAATTGCACTAGAACAGTTTTGCTCTGTTATAGTAGTGTGTAGGCATATCAATGTCTACAGAGAGAGGAGTTTCTGGGCATAATCCCAGAAACTCAACAAGTAGAGTGTCTCAGAGCACTTCACAGGGAGTAGAAAGTAATACTACATCATGTTGTACTATGAGTGTAGGAGGTAAAGGAATACTAGGAGGCCTTTTTTCCACTACACCTACTTAACTATCAGATGATGGTTAACAATTTGTGCAAGGTAGAAAGACTGGAGCAGTCTCTTCCAGTGTGCATTGTACAGTAAGCCAGACCAAGCTATGAGAGAGCTCTGTAGTTGGAACTATATGACCTCAGTGTACCTCAACAGGTGCACAGAGTACTCATAGGGAACCCTATGTAGAAGAGTCAGCTCCATCATAAGCTGGCCCATTATCAGGTGTAGGGAGGAGAACAATGTTCTTAGCCTACATTGAGACAGTCCCTAAGGAAGTACCTGATACCTCAGATACAGATTGCAAAGTGGGCCTAGATGAGGTTCTCAATCAGAGAGTTCTTACATTCTGAAGGGATCATGTGGAGGTTCCTAAAGCCTCCACTAGACAATGGTTAGCCACCAAAGTGGCTAAACATATCATAATTCAGCAAAGTTTAGGGGATAATATTATTCCCAAAGCCCTTGAAGAGTTCATTGAACTCTACATTGACTTTCTGGAATAAGAGGTAAAAGAATACCTCCAGAGAAAACAGCTTTGAGGATTTCAAGTATCCTCAGATTGGCTGTCTCCTCTGTCTAAGAAGGATGAACCATTGTTATTGTCTCCAGTTGACAAAGCATTTTCAATGCTTCAAGCTCCTCAATAGCCAGGGAAAACTTCTCAGAATTATGTGGTCAGGCAGGCTGCAATGAAGTGCTAGAGGAGAGTGGCATTAGGAACAATCATTCCTAATAAAGCTGCATTGACTGAGGGAGGATCTGCCTTCATAGCAGATCCTAATTGTACCTCAATAAGGTATGATACAACCCAATGACAGGGCTTGACATGGAACAACCAGGTCATTCTACAAAAGTTCCAGCAGGGAGATTTGAAAGACTATGGTCAGTCTTTTGTAGAAGATCAGAGTGTCAGGTTTCAGGGGAATATTCCCATTGACACTTGAAATGCAAGTGGAGTTCAATCAGAACTCCCTCCATCTGTGAAATGGGAGAAAGGTGAGATACACCCCAGAGCTTCTGAAGCTCAAAGGGGATCTCTCCAATCTACACTAACTGCAGTGAATCTATCCATATGCTTGGGAAGTGTGGTAGTGGATTCAAAAATGGCTAATGTAGGCTATACTAGACAGTTATACCCTTGAGAGGGTATAGAGTTGTAGCAGCTAAGGAGGTTTAAGATGCTTTATCAGCACTGTAGGCAGTTTGCCACTCCTGGAGTAGAAGAAGCACATGAGTTTCATAGGTAAATGATGCACAATTGTCTATAGGCAACTATCAAACAGCTTTTAGCTGTTTAAGTAGTGATGCCAGAAGGAGTAAAAGGTAAATGACCTAAATCTTTAAAGGTTGTTAATCCTTATATGGGATCATCCAAGTTCAGTAAACTTGAAGACTGGCTTATGAGTGTATGTGTAAATTATGCAATAGCTTAGCTAGGTGGAGAGGAATGAGAACATGAAAAAATTCTCACTCTTATGGACTATTTGAGTGCTTCAGCACTCAAATGGTACCTGTGCCACATTATACACATAAATTGAGTACAGACACACTGGACATTTGAGGATATAGTCCTCAGTCTGTATAACCACTTTGTCCAACTGTCTATAATGCAGAATGCTTATGAGGCATTTTGCAGAGTTAGGTATATAGTTGAAGAGGGTGTGTAGGGCTTCTATAATGTCCTGCTGGATCAGGCTCAGAATATGGCTGTATTTTCTGATGAATTCACAATTTAAGAGTGGTTTTTGGAGGGTATTCTCTCCAATATCCTTGTTGCTCTCATACATAATGGGAGACTAGCCCCAGAAGTAAATACTATAGAGGAATTTGTTTCTGAGGCTAGAGCCTATGAGAGCAGTTGGAAGACTGCTGTACACTACTTGGAGCATAGTAAGAATCATCCAGGATATATTATTATAGTATTCCACAAGTATAGTAAGGATCAGCCACCAAGGCAAGAGGTTCTTTGAGGACCTTACATATTGGTAAGACCTTAGGTGACTTAGTCATCATCCTAAGGCCCAGGACATAGTGCCCTAGGGTAAGGAGCACTGTTAAAACCTTGACAGGTGGTGGGTGAGCTAGAGCTAAAGGGGGTGACCAATGTTATTGGTCAACTTTCTTGGAATATGATAATCCCAACTATTTACTACAACTGTAGCAAGAAGGGCCACTTTGCTCAGAACTACTAGGAGCTGTATAAAGCAACTCCACAAGGGCATATATGAGTGGTACACACTGTGGTGCTATCTAAAACACCCAAGAAAGAACTAGATTCAGATAGTGCTCATGATTAGGGATTTAGTGAAGAGGCTGATATGCCTGAACCAGGGTTCCCACCTCAGGATAAATACATTGAATTGAAGACATATAATAACAAGTACTATACTTGTGACAGTGATAGTGAGAGAATCTATACCCTCACTGATTATAGACATGGAAATGATCTATAGGAAGATCATTCTAACTAAGTGTGAATGTGCAAGGTAAAATTATTGGTAGACAAGTCTGCTATAGAGCAACTAGTAGTCTCAGTCATGAACAAGGAGTGTCTAGTAACTTGGATAGAGGTTAATAGTCACTAAGCATGGATGCTTTGGGATTTGGAGAGCATTATATTAGAGCTCACCCTGTCTTTTGTACATGTTACTGAGGTTTGAGTAGCTATATTGATTACTCCAATTACTCTACAGCTAGAAACAATTGGTAGTCATTCCATTATAAACTATGGTATACAAGTGACTATAAAAGTGCTGAAGTATAGTAATGTCTATATAGACATTGCAAACTTTGACTGGTACAATATGATTATCAGCACCCTTTTTATAAGGGAATATAAAGTCCAATTGGACTTTAACAATGATCAAGTAATCATTGATAGAGTGGTAATACCAGTGCAAAGGCTAAAGTTAGATAAGGCCAATGGATGCCTGTAGTGTTTCTGGATTATGAAAAAGCATAGTTGGCAATAGGCCTTCCCTGAATGGGGAATGCCCAGAGTTAATGAAGGTACAGGCTAGAAGTACTATACTACTATAGACTGGTGTGCCCCTGAAGGTGAATGAGGAGAGTAATACTTCTCACAAAAGAAGGAAGGAGGGCAGAACTAGAGAAGCTCAGAGAGCTTCAAAGCAACTAGTATTGGCTAGTGCCCAACCTTGACTGGTCAAAATTGAGATTAGTAGAAAGATTTAGGACATACCAGTACTCAAGTCTATGAGGGAGTGGGACTTTGACCTATGTATACTGCAGGAGTGGAATTAGGTTATAATAGACCTGAGTGTATGAGAAGCTCCCAAAAGGGTGAGGACTTGCAGAGAGGTATTCTGATGTATTATCCCAGAGGAGATTTTGGAACTACAAGAGTTTTGTTAGGCTCTTATGCTGGGAGAAGAGTTGAAGAATTGACTCAATATACCAGATGAGTGTGAAATTTGTCTAGTGGCACTATAAGAAAAGTATGAATGTAGTAATACTATTTATACAAGAACTAAAGATCAATAGATTCCTTAGAATCATAGAGAGAAGGACCAGGTTGTGGAGTCTAGGTTGATATGAGATGATATTCTGCATCTATGGCAGCAGTGGTACAAACAGTACCATGATATTGTAAATAGCACTAAGGAGGAGCTTTCTCTGTGGAGAGAGGTTAATCATGAGATTAACCTTATTGATGAGTTGAAAAGGTACTTGTACTTTATGCTATGGTGTCTGCAATCCCTCCAGGACTAGCTCAGAGCAAAAATTGATTGTTATATGTGGGCAAAATGATGGGAGCCATATGTGGCCAATCAGGCTGCACTCCTTCTCTGTATTCCAAAGAATGATGGAATATTGCAAATAACTTTAGACGCTTGCCAGTGTAATGACAATATGGTTAAAGATGTGATGCCCTTACTCAACCAGGAAATCATACACAAAGATATAGCTTATGCAAGAGTGAGGTCAAAAATTGACCTTACTGATGTATATGAGTAGATACAGATATGTTCATTGGATATATCTAAAACTGCATTTATGACTATTATGGGAACATATTATAGCTATATTATATAGATTAGAGACTATAATGCTCCAGCTACATTTCAACACCTAATGATATTCATTTTCCAGGATATTATAGAGAAATATATGTATATTTATCTAGACAATATATTCATCTATTCTGATTCTATTGAGGATTATGAGCACCATCTTGGCATAGTATTCAAATAACTATGCCAAAACTAGCTCTACCTCAAGTGGAAGAAGTGTGAACTCTACACTAAATATGTAGAGTGCTTAGAGCATATTATAGACAATCAGAGTATTCACCTTGATGAGTCTAAATTGACTAGGATCCAGGAATAGTGCATTCCTAGAACCTACAATGATATTCAATGCTTCATGGGGCTAGTAAACTATAACAGCAATTTTTTGCCTGATATATCTATATATACTGGGCTCTTCATAGTAATGATGCAGAATGGGTTGCTCTTTTATTGGTGACTCTTGTATTAGAGGTGTTTTGATATGATTAAGTGTATCTGTAGTGAAACACCAATCATTTAACCCATTAATCCTCATAAAGAGAATCCTCTTTGGCTAGTGTGTGATGCCTTGAAGACAGGTGTTGGAGCCATATATGGTCAAGGACCAACTTAGTAGACCTGTAGGCCTGCTAAGTTTATGTCCAAAAAGTTTACTAATACATAGCAAAATTATACTATATATGAACTCAAGACCTTGGTGATTTTAGAAGCTCTCCTTAAATGGGAGGATAAACTCCTAAAATATAAAATCCATGTGATCACAGATTATAAGACACTTGAATTTTTTAAAACTCAACAGAATCTATTAGTATGCCAACAACGCTGAATGAACTACTTGTCCAAATTCAAATTTAATATTACATATATCAAAAGAGAATTAAATAAAGTTGCAGACTGTCTGTCTCATTACTATAAGAGTAATATATCTAAAGATGTATATCATATATATAATTTTGTCTGTGCTGATGCAAGGATAGACCCTGAGGAAGATAACTTGTCTCCTCAATGGGTATCTGAACTCTTGCAGCACTTGGACCAGTTATGGGTGTGTGTGAATCTTAAGATGATCCACCTAGGACCCCTGCAGGATTGGTATAAGCCTTGGAATGAGGAGGCTTAAGTACTAGATATGGGCAGGGCAGATAGTATTAGCCATCTTACACAAAGCCAGGATACTAACATTCTGCTGGGTGAGGCTTTATAAGCCTCCCTCACAGCTTATATGCCTTATGACTATACTAATGTATCATTATGTCATAGGGTCAGTGAAGGGTACTATAAAGATACTCTTTTTACAAAGATCCTAGAATACCCAAAGAACTACAAAGCCTTTTAGGTGTCTGGCAACTCAATCTGGATAAAGAATCTGATTAGTATTAAGGTATTATGTATACCTTGGGACTACAAATTGGTAACCCAGATTCTTGACCAGGCTCATAGTATGTTGGGCCACTTTGGGGCTCAATGAATGATGGAATATATCTGCCATTGGTATTGGTGGCTAACTATGGTAGCCAATACACTTGTATTTTATATGACTTATGAGTTATGTCAGCAAGCAAAAGGGAGCAATCAGCACTCTGCAGGGAAACTCCATTCCCTGCCTATATCTACTAAGCCTTGGGATTTGATTAGAATGGACTTTATTAGTCTATTCCCAGAATCTAAGGGCTTCAACTACTTATGGATAATCATCTATCACATAACCAGTATAGTACACCTAGTACCAGTATATACTACTATGACAGTGTCTCAGCTGTCCTGGATTTATCTGCAAGAGATAGTGAGGCTATATAGTCTCCCTAGCTCTATTGTCAGTGACTATAATGCCAAGTTTACATTGAAATGGTAGCATGAACTCCATAAGATCTTAGAAGCCAAACTCCTAATATCAACATCTTTCCATCTATAAATAGATGGACAGACAGAACAAGCCAACCATAGTGTTGGACAAATACTCAGAATAGTTGTGCAACCTGATCAATACAATTGGGTTGAATGCATTGACCTCACTGAGTTCACAATCAATGCAAACATGTCAGAGTCAATGAAGTATGCACTGTTTGAGTTAAACAGTAGTTACCTGCCCTCCATGATTAAGAAGATCAGGTCTAACTTCATTATTTCTAAGAAAATATGTGACTTTGCATTGCAAGTACTGTAGAACCTAGCTGCAGCACATGATGTGATTATAAAAGCACATATTTTTCAAACATATACTACTAACCAGTAGTGCCAGGCTGGACTCAATATTGTAAAAGGTACATTAGTATACCTTTCAACAAAGAATTTGACTCTACCTAAAGGACAAGCTCATAAGCTCTATCCTAAATGGGTAGGGCCCTATCAGATCCTGGAGATCTTTGACAAGATCTTTAATTACACCTTGGAATTTCCAGAAGCCTTGTATATGCAAAGGCTCCATTTTAAGTTCCACATCTCACTACTGTGGCCTTATAAGACTACCAATGATATAAGATTTCCAAATCATATAACCCTACAGCCATATGACTTTGGTGCTCCAAATGACCAGAAATGGTTTGTCAATGACCTTATAGGTCATCAATAGACTAGTTCTAGCCTGGAATTTAAGGTTCAATAGAGCCTTGAGGATACAACTTAGGAGTTGCTGGAAGTATGCAAGGACTTAGAGGCCCTTGACCAATATTTAGAGGTCCAGGGGGTAAAATGCCCTAGGCAATTAGCATAATAAAGCATGTCACATTAGTAAGCTATAGACTTCTAGTCTGTGACATAATAATATATTAGCTAGCTTGTGGCTAATGCTGATGCATACTAGTGGTAGGCACCATATTAGTTAGCCATGTAGGAGCTACTGAAAGAGTTGCCTGTATAAAGTTCTTTTTTCTTCAACACTACAGAGTACTACCATCTGCATAATAGACATACCAGACTCTATCCAAAAAAGCATAACCCAAGCAATTGGAGAGAAGGCTCTAGTCTGCTTCTCTATAAAAATTTAAGCTATACCAGTAGCTTAAGAGGGGAGAGAAGAGGAGGGCAGAACCACAATGTAGTCCCACCAGTATATAGAGCTTTGAGCCACCTTGTAGCTCAATAAGAATAAGGAGCAACTCAAAGAGAGGCTATGGGCTACCAGGGCTCATATAGAGGACACATGTCATTCTTCCTGCAATTTATGGAGGGCTCCTCACAATAAATACAACTACCACTATACCAAGATGCATTTTTTGGTGAATAGCTAGTGCCCATACAGCCTATATAGTTGTATAAGTTCAGCCAATATGTGTTACCACAAGTTTTTGTAGTAACTCAGGCTTTTCTAGCAAGTCCTTAAGTACCTGCTACTTTAGCAAACCTTAGGATGAGCTGTAATTAGTTCACCTCTATATCTTCCTATGAGATAGATGTAGATGACACTGCCTTAGCAGCACTGATAGCAAATGAGTTGTCAGTGCTCTTCTATAGCTCTAAGTATCTAGGGCATACAAGTAACACCTTTGGGTTGAAAAAGAAGGAGAAAGTGAAGGCTCATGAGCCTTCACCTAATGTAGAGGTGGATGAGCAACTCACTCATCTACTACAGCACCTCCACAATACTGGAGTACCAGAGGACATTGGAATAGATATTCTCAAGAATTCTGTAGTGCAAATTGCACTCAACTAAGTTCTAAATGAATTTGACATTGCTCAACAACAGAGAGACAAGGCCCAATCAGACCTCTACTGCTCTATAATAGGACTAAGGAAGAGAGTAGCTTCTCTAGTCAGGGACTTACCATAGAAGACCTATAGACAGGACCTTCAATCTATCCCTGGAGATAGGGCACTAGCGTTACTCTATAAGGACCTTAGTCTATCAGAGAAAGATGTAGAAATAGAGGAATCTATCCTTTCGCAGTTGAAGAGGAAGGACATCAAGTCTCCTCCCCCTAAAGTAATTGTGACTGGATCTATGAACCTAGTATCTATTATACCTATAGGTTTGTCAAAGCCTATGCCTCTTTCCAAGGATAGTACTATAGCATCATCTAGTCAATTGTTGAAGGAGAGCTCATTAAAGAGTAATAAGCCTGTTGTCTACTATAAGGTACATTTCCCTTGGAATGTACTTAATTGAGTCTACTCCAGCTATATTGAGGTTGATAAACCTTATATTTATATGTTCCCTCACAAGTATCCTAAGTAGCCACCATCTATTGTATACTACAAAGAGAGTAATGAGAAATTCTTTATTATGCAGCCATGGGGCAATAATAATGATGATTCTGTGTCTAATAAGATGGATCCATTGCAAAAGTATCAGGAGATTGAACCTGATGATAACATTTGAACATGTTGTCTAAAACAATCATATAATGCTAAGGTCAATTGACACTTAGCTGAGGATGCCAAGAAGTCCAAACAGGACTTTGAACAGCTCAATGATATAGTGCCTGGCTATCTTCTAGACAGCTGAGAAACTACTTTTATCAACAGATGTTGGGAATGCCAAAATAACTTTAGGGGCATTTTGCACCCTAACTTCTATTGGTCATCAATGACCAATGTAGTATACATGGGTAAGGAGGCAAAGATTGCCCACATTCATGAGTTGGCTGGGATGGTGTACTCCACCCAGTCTTACTATAGACTATACCAATGGGTCCTACAAGGGATGCCCATGAACCCTGAGCAGATATGTCTGTTTATATAAGTTACCAAGGAGAATGGTACCTCAATGATGATATAAGAGTGCATTTATGCAATACTCCTACTTCAAAAGTTCTATGGAATCTTCTATTTTACACATAGTATATGGCAGGACTAGTCTATGTGCCAAGTCCTTAAAATAGACATGGCTAATGTTGTGTACTACCTACTGCATGACAATAAGCACTGGGTACTAATGCCTCTGCCTTCATAAGTATCAGCCATGTTGGACTAACTAGATAATTCAAGTTGTAGTATAGAACTACCTCCAGTCCCTATTGAACACTACTTTGAAATAGATTGGTAGACACAGTATTTACTACACTACTGTCATCCTAGATCCCAGAACTTTGTGTCTGGGATTGCTATGGATATTGCTGGATGAGTCAGCTGAGGTGCTCTCTTTGGCTATGTCCTAGCATACATACTAGCACCCACTAGTGTCTATACTCATACTGCATATATGAGATCTTTTGCTCTTGTTGCTACTTACTCATGCCTCTATGCTGAGGCTATAGAAGCTTATAATTAGAAAAGCACAATGCCCTTCTAGACTATCAATAATTACAGCTTTCTAATGCATAGGCTCCATATCAAGCCTGAGCAAGTCATTAACCTTGGCAATATAAAGGTGCTTTGTCACCTCCTTGCCAACAGAATTCTATATATAATAGATAAACCATGTATATATCTATGGTATATACTACCTAGACTATCACTAGTCTAAGAGTGGTCTTTGTACTAACCTCTTTGTGAGCATCAACAATAATAAGCATCAATGCCTGAAGCTCTATGAACCTCTAGGAACCTTGCCTGGGGTACAATGGGTAGTATGAGCCTACCCCTGATAATTGAAAATGCTGCTGCATTCTTATTCAACTCTTGGAGGCCAAAGACCTCCAGCCACTTTCAGATCAAGAGTAGCTTCAATATGGTGAAGATGCCAGGTTTAGATACCTGGCCAATTATCCAGTGGCAGCTGTTTACATTATTCTGGCACCACCATCTTTGATGATGAATATAACTCCACTGGAAGGACCTTGACAAGTCCCTCATACAACCAGATCCACTAAAGGAGGCTGAACCCAAAGCCTCCTCCCCTACACTTGTACTAGATCCTGGTACTGTGCAGATAAAGACACTTCCAATGCCTCCAACTGCTACCTAAAAGTCTGACAATGTTGCTACAACTGTTATTATTTCAGACCTACCTTCTGAGACAGGGCCTAGCAAAACTGTGGCCAATGCTGCAGTCTCCAGGCTCCCAGCTGAGACAACAGATTATTCTATTGCTTTAGATCCCCTTGTTTTAGTTAACATTAAAGCCATGGAATGGAATGAAGTAACAGCTGTAGCAGAATCTACACAAGACCAGATGGATACAGAGGCTACATAATGGGGCCTCTATAGTATTTCTAGATAGATAGGAAGAGACCTTCATAAGTCCCTTCAAATTATAATATTGTGGAGTTCCTACTAGTAAACTTCCTTAATCTACTAGAGGAAAATTTTACTAGCTAGAGAAAAGCTTGTAAAATAGGTAGGACACTATCTCTTGCCCTATATCCTGTTTTTATTTTATTTTATTTTTATTTTTGATGAGACTTACTACAGTCTCATTTCTTTTTCATTAATTAATTATTCAATAAGACCTATAATAGTCTTATAAGGGGAGTATATAATGGATCATGCATGTTACAGTATATAGTATAAAATTATTATTATTTTATAGCTATTACTAATTATTTCTTATGTAATTACTATATAAGTCATAAGGTTACTTATGTAACCTCAAGTAGTCTTTTTTGTACAACTATAGCCAGAATCAATAGATAGGTTCTGACTTACAGTTTAGTGCATGTAAAGCTCAGTAACAGCATTACAGGTGGTGAAGGAGTTGATACCTTTGAAGTTCCACAACTTTTTTAATATTTTTGATAAGAAGGCCTCAGAGCAACTACTAGAGTATAGGAAGTACAATCTGGACATTGATCTTGTAGATAGAGTGGACATACCCCACCTGAAAAGCTTTACCAGTTAGTGTTAGTAGAGCTACAAGCCCTTTGAGAGTTTATTAATAAGAACTTAAAAAAAGGGTACATATAGCTATTGAGTGTACTTTGTAGGGCACCAGTCTTCTTTGTGAAGAAAAAGAATGACATGTTATATCTAGTTGTTGATTTCTGAGTCCTTAATGCTGTTACTAAGCTTAATACATACCTCATTTCTCTTACTAATGAGCTCTTAAATAAATTGAAGGTAGTAAAAGTATTTATAACAGTGAACATACATTGGAGTTACTATAATATACAAATTCAGAATAGTAATAAGTGGAAGACATTATTCTGTATACATTATAAACAGTTTGAATTTCTGATAATGTAGTTTAGGCTATAAAACATGTTAGTAGCCTTTTAAAGGATAGTTAATAAACTTTTCTATGACTTGGTAAATATATATGTAGTATTATACCTCAACAATATTATTATATTCTCAAAGGACTCAGCCCAGTATAAAAAGTATATATAGGAGGTGTTAAAGAGGTTATAGTAGGTAGACCTGTTCTTAAAGCTAGAGAAGTGCAAGTTTTAAACTACAAAGGTCAACTATTTAGAATTAAGAATATTCTCTAGTTATAGTGGGATAGACCTAGTTAAGGCCTTTAGCATTACAGAGTAGCCAGCTTCACAGAATATATAGTAGATAGACTAGTTTTTAGAGTTTTGCAACTTTTATCATTGATTTATGAAAAACTATATGGGGATTGTAAAGCTATTAGAACAGTTGAAAGGGAAGTGACTATTATGAAGATTGGAAGTGAAGGAGCAGTTGGCATTTAAGAAGCTAAAAGTAGTATTTATTAAGTTACCAGTACTAGTGATGCCCAATATAGAAGTGGTGTTTTAGGTAGAGACAGATATGTCAGATTTTACAGTAAAGGTGGTGTTGTTACAAAGAATAGAGGATAGTAAGTGACAACTAGTAGCTTTTTTTTTAAAAAAAAAAAACAATACAGCCAGTGGAGCAAAACTATAATATGCACAATAAGGAGCTATTGTCAGTAATGAGGGCATTTAAGGTTTAGAGACTGTATTTAAAGGGAAATCTGTTTTTAGTAGAAGTATTTTCTAATTATCATAACTTAGAATACTTCATAACTATATAAAATCTGAATAGATAGTAGACTTGCTGGAGCTTTTTTCTAAATTGCTTTGTGTTTGTGATTAAACACAGACCTGGCTGCTTAAACATAGGCTCTGATGGCTTATTAAAAAGGGTTAGACCATGAATTAATATGGGAAGAATATAACAACAGAAGCTAGAAAGTGCTAGGGAACAGATAAGTGGCAAAGAGAGTAGTAATGACTTTAGAGAGGTGTAGAGTATCAGAGATAGTGTAGAGGTTGGCAGCAGCTCAGGAGATTTTGGCAGATAAGGACATTCTAAAGAAGATTAGGGCCAAGTTACTAGTAGACTTAAAATTAGCCCCTTTATAAGAGCTAAAGAAGGTGTCAGCATTGGTTCAGTCATAGCTGTTTATAGTGGAGGAAGGAGTGGTATATTTTAGGAGCTTGATTTATGTGCTGAATAATAAAAAAGTGAAGTGGAAGGTCCTGCAGTTGTATCATAACTCAATTCTAGCAGGGCACTCTAGCTAGATCAATATAATGGCACTTATTGCACAGAATTACTACTAGTCTAGAATGTCAAAATTTATAAAATAGTATATAGGGAGTTGTGAAACTTGCCAATATGTAAAACTAAGAAGGCAGAAGCTAATCAGATAACTGTAACCTCAGAAAGTACCAAATAACTTTTAGTAGCATATTATGATAGATTATATTGGGCTGTTGCTCCCATTATGAGGGTATGATATGATCTAGGTGGTGTATGATAAGTCTACCAAAAGAGCCTACTTCTTGGGAGTACACTTAACAAATGATACTACAACAATATGTAATGGGTTTATAGAAAGAGTATAGTGTTTACATAGAATACCAAAGAAAGTGGTGTTAGATTAAGGGCCTCAGTTTGTAGCAAAATATATGAAAATGATGTAGAAACAATTGGGGATTAAGCAGGCATTGTCAATAGTACACTACCCTCAAATAGATGGTCAGACTAAGAAAGTCAATCAGGAGTTGAAAATGTACTTGTAAGTATTTATAGACTACTATCAAAATGATTAGATAAAGTAGTTGCTGTTTGTGAAGTTTATATTCAACAAGTATATTGATATGCTCCTATGCCACCTAGCTGCCATGTAGAAAACTAGAAGGAAAGACCTAGAGTACATTAGCAACTAGATAGAGTAGCTGGCAATAGGATATGGGTAAGGGCAAGTCAATAATTGTTCTAAAGAACAAGAGCTGTAGATAGTAGGATGAAAAAGGGGTGCAAATAAAAGGAGTCACTAACATTAGCCTAAGTTGCTAAATGAAAAATAGAATAGGAGTAGAAGGTAAAGTGGTATATAATGGTAATGTTGGTAAGATAAATGGAAGTTACTCAGTAGAAAAGGGGTTAAGAACATGTTGTTAGACAAATAACTGCTAAGAAGATGTCACTATGGTAGGTAAAAGCCTAGCAATAAGGAGGGAAAAGAGAGTAAAAATGTAAGTCAAATGGAGGAGTAACTAGAGGAACACATAAGACTTGTTGCTAGCTATAGTCACTAATATTGCTAAGACACTATAACACTAAGGTACTCATATTTAGTATCATACTAAATTAAGGATAAGATTGCTAAGGCTTGTTGCTAAGCCATTAATGAAAGTAAGAGTGAATAAGAATGAGTTCTGAAGCTAAAAAATACTGAGGGGCAAGTACTTGGAGTTGCTTTATCTGTTTCTTTGTTGTTCTACTAGGTATGTACAGAGAGTATTTATACTGTTTGTAAGTAATATAGCCTAAAAAGAAAGATGGTTACTACAGGTAACAGCATCTGCCAAAATATATACTAGATATTAAGATGGTAAACAAATATAAGTATTCAATATCAAAAAGTGCATACTATATATCAGAATGAAAATAAAGAACATACTAAATGTCAATATCTGAAGTGTAAATGCTATTCAAGTATATTAGTAATCAAGAAAAATGAAGAGTCCAAGAAGTCATATGTTTATATATTTATTTTAAAAGCAAAGGACCTATTTTGCTAAGGATTGTCACTAGCAAATGTTATTAAGGGGGCTTTTGGCAAGGTCATTCTAGATATACAGTCTAGGCTCTATGTGATAAATACTTGTGATCTAAAAATTCCCATGGTTGCTAAGGTCTTGTGTAAATCTTATACTGATCCCCAGGTCATGTGCTGTCCTGATAAGATAGTCAGAGATGTTAGTAATTGTACTTAGTGACAGATGGGTCTTATCAATATCAACATGTTGATAGAGATATCACTATTTTATATGAAGTATGCCTATAACCTCATATTCTTTATTAACTCTGTTAATTTGCAATTAGTCCTAAAAGCAAATATATAGTTAGATAGAATATAAGAGGTTCAGAGAGAGCTGAAAGGGCTGTTAGAGCTTATAGTAGAGAGGATAAGGAGATTTTACAATGCCTGAGTTAATGAGGCATCTAATTATAGAAAGGAGAATTGTATATACCTAGAATATGCTAACTTATAATTAGATAGACTCAGTTACAAATTGGATTTCAAGTACTATAAACTATTCAAGATTATACAAAAGGTCTCCAAGATGGTATACAAATTGACATTGCTTGATGGGTAATTGATTCATAATGTTTTTCATATCTTATACTTAGTCCTAGCTTACAAAAATATAATCTTAAGGCATTATCAAGAACTCCCTCCCTTCATTTAGTTAAAGATAGATGATGAAGTTGAGATCAAGCAAATACTATAAAAAAAGAAGATACAGGATGAAGTAACAGAGTTCCTTATATAGTAGAAAGGGTATAGCAATAGTGAGGATGAGTAGCTAAAAGAATACAATATGCTATATGCAATAAAAATGATTCAAAAGTTCTAAGAGAATAAATAAACATATAAAAAGTGGCAATGCAGCAAAAAATGTGAGAAATTGGTGCTGATAATAGGTGCTGAGAATAGCTTCTTTTTTTTTCTTTTATCTACCTTATAGGCAGAGGGCTAATATATACATATAATCATCAGCTATAGTAGTTATACTGTATAGAATACTAGTCCTTAAGCTTATTCACTCTGTTTCTAAGTATATACTTATATACTGGGTATAAATACATTGCAATATAACTCTGTTTCTAATTCTCATTTGTGTCACATTGTAAACCACTGAACAACAGCCTAATATCTATAACTAAGCTCAGAAACCACTAATTACATCCTTATAACAAAGCAAAGGCTAATAACTATAAACTATTGACTAATCAGGTTCAGTAGCAGAAAATTAAATGATAAATAATAATATATATGCTAAGTATAATATACTTATTAGGCATAGCAGTTAAGATAGTAAGGAAGTAAGAAAGGTCAGATAGTAAGAAAGTTAGCTAAATAAAAGTGCCAATCTCTATAGACTAGGCTAGGCATAAGTAAAATAGTTAAAAAAACTAATCC
>JABCKS010025398.1:4032-16404 GCA_018851325.1 Termitomyces sp. DKA19 | reverse complement strand
GTGGATATGTTCGGCTTTGGAATTCGAGCTTTCACGAAGTACTCGCACAAGAAGAAAAATGGAACAAGAAACCCGAGTTTATGGCTCGGTGCGTATACATGCTACCCTGCTACGTGAGTTGGGCAGTTGAGAAACTAACCGTCCGATCTTCATTCTGTTTGTTTCGCCGAAAGGACTAACTAGGGACAGGAAAAAAATTACACACTTGGCATTTGCAGAGGAACCAATGACGGGGCTCGAACCCGCAACCTTCGCCTCGCAATATATCCCAAGAGACTATACTTATAGGAAAGCGATGCTCTACCATTGAGCCACATTGGCGGTTGGCATGTGTGCTTCAAGGGGACATGTGTACGTTTATTGGGCCGGACGATGCACCCTGGCACCACTTCGTGCACGTGTAGCCGTGTTTGACGTTGGGTTGATCATATGTGAGTGTGGTGGGCCCTGCCGATGGATATGAGATGAAAAACCTCAAGAAGAATGGAATACTAGAAAGGACACACCAGGGAACGCATACGTTTTCTTCCATGCGTTCGTTGATTTTATGAGCAGCGATATATATCGATTTGGAGCCTTGAGTAGAACTTTAAGTTGGATCCGAGGACTGATGAATTGGAGACTTTCGGGAATTGTGGATACGAAAGTCCAGGATACAGAGACACAAATCATATGGAATCATGATGGCACGGTATAAAATCGAGATACAAACCCAGAACGACGGTGGAAAAATATGGATATCCTACTGATCAGGGGCGAAAAGAAAAGGCCGATGCATGCGATGAGTGCGAGGGAAAACATGATTTTCGATAGAAGAGAAACGCAAAAATTGGAGGATCCATTTGGTTATGACGACAGGGAGATTCGAACTCCCGCCCCGAAAGACTAGATTAGATACTAAGACCTGATTCTAGCGCCTTAGACCGCTCGGCCATGTCGCCTATACTATGCATTTCTAAAGAGGATATTCGACCCGTACACAACTTCCGTTATGTCAAAAAAATCAAAGCCATCATGATTGCACACACCGTTCGTACAGCTTGCTCATTACATGTATAGGTACGTGGCTCGCCTTGAACTTTGTCTCGTGTGATAGAATCGAGGTGGCAAGCGTTCTAGGATACTATGGACTACTTATAACCAACTCACTGCGTTCTGCGCCCACTTTAAATCTCTCTATCGTCGACATTGATCTCCAAGGATCCGTGCCGGTGCATTGCTTCCATGTCCGTGGAAAGGTACAGGCCCCGATCGTTCTCATCAAAGTTTTGTCCGTCTCGTTTGGGTTTCATCAAGTTAACTAGTATTTTGCGGGCTAAGTCTATCAAACCACGAGTATCGTCTTGTCAATCATCGCCTTGAATCCATCCATATTTATCGGCACTGACTATACACCTCGGGGGTCTCCAGAAAATGCTGCCCTAATGACGCTCTCTTGTTGCCATTTCGTACTTCTTTGAGGTAACAAAACATGGACGTGTAAAGCAGGATATACGCAGCGCGCGGTGATTGAGTCAAGAATAACCCCTTGATTCCAATCGCCATGAGACACAAGTATCATCTGGTCATTTTTGGTCTTTTAATCAGGTTGCGGCGGCCAGCTGTCTTCATCCATACTTGAATCGGGGGCGCTGAGAGGAAGCTTATCACTAGAACTCCTTGATGTTCTCACAGGTGACGTTTGATGTTCCGTACTTTTCTGAAGTCAGATAATGTTTCAATCGACTGAAAATTGTGTCCTGCGCTTTCAACGTCCTGGATTGTCCTGTCCTCATGGAACTTCCTGCTAGTGGTTTGATAGAATTGTCGCATTTTGCCAACCAAGTCTTCCTACGTAGAAAGGCACAGCAAGATGTTGTTATATTTTTCTCTCACTCCTCACAAACGAACTTCAAGTCTCTTGCCTTCTCACACCAAACTCCTAATCTGATTGAATCAATACGGAATTTTCCAAATCTCGCTCACTCCATTATTCATGTCACTTGTCATGGCGGCCCTTAGTACAGTCCGTGATGCCAGCTTAGGAATAATTGATCTTCCTTGACTCCAGTATATAGTATTCTCTGTGGTATGTATCGCAAGCCTTGTGACTCATAATAATGCTAGTCGATAACGCCAAACTTACTCCAACGCTTGGCGTGTACGAGCTTGGCGCTCTAAGTTCCAATTTCTTGTTTGGACTGGGGACACTGCAGATGTTCACATACTACGAGTTCGATTCTGTTCTTTGGTGCACTTTGGCTTGAATCGTTTATTGGATTATCAGACAATTTCAGAAGGACTCCTGGCGTATGAAAGCATTTGTGAGTGCAAGTTTATATATAATTATGCATTCTGAGGCAAGATATTGACAGGTTGGTCTACTATGGTAAACATTAATGAACATTTTTTGGAATGACAGCCGTGCAGCTGACCTATGCCTTGGATAGGATGATAGAGCTTTCTCATATGCTACTGTCGGCTCATTCCTTATACTGGGTGAGTACATGTATCATGTCGTTTCTTCGTCGTGTGTTTATGAATTTTTCATAGTTTTCAGTGGTGAAATACGGAGAGCAGCAGTTTATCGATCAGTTTCCTACATCGCTTGTTCCTGCCTTCCTTTTGTCAGCAATCAGTATACCCGCGATCCAGGTGATGTGTTAGACTTCAAGTAATACCAAATCTGGACACCCCAAATTGACAAATTCATCCAGGCGTTTTTCGCAAATCGCATCCGGATGCTAGCCCATCAACAAATATTCTCATGGTTCCTCTGGTTATTGAGCCTCCTACACAGCATTAGTCTCATAGGCGTCGCTGTCGCAGTGCATAGTTCAGGATCAATAAAATATTTTCGAGAGCAATGGTCGTTGCTGCTGGCGTCATCTCTTGCAATTTCAATGATACTCGACGTGTTGATCACAGTCTACATGAGCTGTCATCTGTTTCATCGACGCGGAACTATACTTAGAAGGCACGTGCATGTGCATACCATTCTATTCTCTCTGACGTTTGTCGGGAGTATCTAGGATGAGGAGGGTGCTTGATTGGCTCATTGTGTGGACTATACGTATGTGTGCATTACCACACAATTTAACAAATTTTCGAGCCATTTTTATTAAGAGACAGGAATGCTGACAACGTAATGCGTCGTCCTTATCTCATCAATTCATTATCGCTCACTTTCATTTATTCTTTAGCCTCGCGACAATGATCATGTTAGTAACAGTGAGTATTCAGCTACTGTGCTTTCGTAGCGGTTTCTCACTGATCGTTCAAAGGTTATCGCAGTGAGCAATTTCGCCTGGTTGGCAATGTTTTTTATTATATCCCGCTGTGCGTTATAATGTTTAGAATGTCCTATTGCTCGAGTCTAACATTCAGAAATAGTGCATCTGAATTCATTATTGACCTCGTACGTGCCCAGTCAACGTTTGGGTATCGACTTATACTTGACAAATATTAGGCTTAATGATCGAACAACGTTGCGTTCTCTCGGAGACAGACAAAATACTGCACAAGGCTTTTCCGACATAAACTTTTGCCCACAATCAACGGTGGGGCATTGTCTATCTTTTGTTGATTTTCTGACAGCAATCACAGGTTCGACAAAATGTCAGTCTCCCAATGACAAGAACGAAAGATGAAGAGAACAATGCGGCGGAGCAACTGAAATCGCACGACATGCAACCTTAGTTGAAGCAAGAGGTGCATACGTCTTGAGTTTTTCAGTACATTTGGAAAATTCTACGGAAAATGAGGCATACTTCGTCTGCTGTGTACTTGTAGCCTCATTCTAGATAATCATATTGACCAAGTCAGAATAAGTAAGCTTATGCCAATTTTTCCACTATTTGATGGCTTTAAGAACCCGGTGGCTTTATCAGTCTATTTATAAAATTTTTCATGCTACTAATTTGGTCAACTCAGTCAGCTTCTTTTTCAATCTTTACTACCACTTATTGCTGCAACACTTTAGTGAAGACATTGCACACGCTCTTGTTATACCTGAAAATTCCGTTTGTTTTGTTTCTTTACAAATAGATCATGGTGCTCTTTTACACGATTTTCTGTATGAAACTGACCATGATCAGGCTCCTATCAGTTAGTATTAAGTGTCTCCCGAAGTCATTGCCAAGATCGTAGAGAGTGTACATTATGTGCATAGCATGAAATCAATATTATAACTTTGTTCCATCACAGCAGACAAATATAACATTATCGGAGTGGGTCGCTGATGAAACTGGTTATAAGTGTCCTATAACTGCCTGTACGATATACGGTTCCTCCAGATACTGAACTTCCTTATCTGTCAGCTTCATGTGCGCCACGGCTACATTGAGACGACAGTGACAGTCAGCACAGCACACACAACCTTAGCACAGAGACATAAAACAAGGAAACCAAGAACAAAGTCTCGCATTCGTGCAATGCAAAGCAATGAGTCGGTATGCTTACAAATAACACCTTGGAAGAAACCAACTCTCGAGACAAGAACAGGAATGATAAACGAATCAAGAAACCCACCAATCAGCTCCTCCAGATTCTTCATACTCGTCGTACCCACAATGGGTGCCGTAACACCCTCCTTCGAGAGGGACCACATTACTGCAATCTGAGCCATCGATAAACCTTTCTGGGTCGCTAAGTCCTCGACGCTACATTGCTTTTGTGTGAGCACTGAGTCATGGAACAGAGGGGGAGGCAAAACAAAGTCAAGCAATGTACCGTTTGACGATCTCAGGTGTCCCAGCCGCTTTTAGGTAATGATGAAGAAACCTACATATTGGACGATTAGAGCTCGGCGAATCACAGGAAAAAGGACTAGAAACCCCACTGATCCGTCTCCATCCGTTTTGTCCGCTCTTTCATTGGACGTGTGAGGAGCCCGCGAGCGAGTGGGGACCACGGTATTGCACCAACTCCAAATAACTGTTTAGAAGAATCAACGTTCAGGGTGGGACGTGGCTGAAGAGAAAGAGTGTGCCTTGAGTGTAGGGAACATCTCGCGCTCTTCTTCACGATAGAGAATGCTATGGTGATTCTGCATCGAGATGAATGGGGTTAGGTTGTGCGTGATTGCATAGTCTGTAGATGATTATTCAACTCGGACTCAACAGAATGCGAGAAAGTCAAGGCATACTTTGCATTTGATGAACTAGAAGAATCAGTAAATAATCAAGGAAGGCAAGGGAGACGTACATTGGTAAGCATGGCACGAACTCATCCCAATGTATCGCACGTATCCAGCTTTCACCACGTCGTGGAGGGCTTGCATCTATTCCGTCATTTGGTCGGCCGACGAATCAAGCAGGAGAAAGAGAGGTCCGTACAGTCTCTTCAATGGGCGTTTCGTAGTCGAATCGATGGCCTGCACCATTGAAAGCCATTATATGTGAACCACAAGATGCAGAGAAGTGCACGTACACTGCAGTACGTCGATATAATCGACATCGAGGCGCTGAAGACTTGCTTTGACTGAATCAAAGATGTGCTGGATATCATTTCCATGTTGAGTCGAAATTGTACACATAGGATTGTAACATTGTAACAAGAGAAACGAACTTTGCGGCTCAGCCCACGCTGATTAACGTAGCCAAGGTCCTCAGGTTTCTCACCACTGACAACGAGGTTTGTTGCATATTCGCGGGCAACAGTGAAGTATACCTGCAGATTAATGAGACATCGATATTATGTCGAATGGAAATGATAACAGACTTTGGTAAGTATGACGATCTCTTCACGCGGGAGCTGGTGTTGTTTTATGGCTTTTCCTAAGATTATCTCTGACAGACCGTTCGAGTATGCCTACGCAAAACCTGAGAACGACGATCCATACGTGAATGAAACATGTCACACATACGTTAGCAGTGTCAAACGTCTGGATGCCTGCATCGTAACTGTCAGTCCATAAACTTAATTATTTTTCTATTGACCGAAAGAAAACTACGTTACACACGCGAACTTGATATGCTTTATGGCTTCTTCCTCACCCAGGACCCATTCTTGCCATTTCGAGGTGCCATACTGCATTGTGCCGAGAATGATCCTAGATACTTTGAGGCCTGAGTTTCCTAGACGGACTACATGCCATATGAGATTATCTAGAAAAATCATGGCTCATGCACACATACCATAAGGGACCTTAGACTTGGGTTTTTCAGACATAGGTACAATTGAGGTGAGGAGAGTGTGTAGGACAAAATGTCTTATAGCTCGCAGTCATGAATGTATGACGTGGATTTGAATTGATCGAAAGAAGTGAACCGGAAGCAAAAACCGGTCACGACGGGTCCCTGATGAGATCTGTTGAACACTGCTAACCTCAAACAGTGGATTATCACGAGCACGGGACCTTTCCACAACATGCTCAAATTGATTTTCATCAGGATGTGGCTCGAGTCAGGCTTGGGATAGGTCTATGAAGACTCGAAGTTTCCGACACGGTGCTCACAAGCAGCGCAATACTTAAGAATATTTTTGCCTGTAAATACATTCCATGTCAGTATGAAAGTTTCCTCCTACGAGGAATCCCAAGGTGAGGACCATTTAACACAAGATCGCGGGGAGTCGCCCAGCGCATCCTCATAATCACCCCAAGGAGGCCGACCAAACCTGCAGGCATAGTAGGTATGCTTCGATGAGAACGGTACACAGTTTGAACATTGACATGGGACCTGATCAAGTAGGAATATACTTCAGCTGAAGAGATATAGTAGTCAAAACTGATTTTGCGGGTAATGATTGACAATGTACTTACTTTGTAGGTAGCGTCATACTGTTCCGACAAATCAAATAATGCGGTATTGCTACGCACTGGTACTCAACGATACAAGGATCAAAGTCAGGAAGAATGGGAACCAGATTTATATCAATGAGCTGGCGAGGTGTGTGCCTGTCACCCCGATTCTGAGGATCATCAACAGAATCTGCAGGTTGGGCCATAGAACTTTAGTCTCATCTTTGGTGAGCTTGACCTGAGTCTCCAGGTTCTAATTTCACCTCTTTGTGAAATGAATCTATGTTATATACAAGCAAATAAGTTCAGTGAGCTGAGTATGGGTCAATGACCAGACAACCGGCGGTCTTTTTGTGGTAAGAGAGAAGATCAATCTCAGGGTTGTCGTAGTTATTACGGAACAAAGACCGTGTGCCTCGTATGCGTAATTCTCTGGATCTTTGTCGAGAGACATGTGTGTGTGAGGTGCATGGAAAGACGATTGGGTCAACCGTCAAACCATAAGCGAAAGAGGAATGTTGTAACAACAGAGGAAAGATAAGGAGGTAGCTTCCAAGGTTCACAGATGATCTCATGGTCACTGTCTATTTTCTGTTTGCTGTACTTAGAACTGTCTATAGATTCGTGCCCAGAGGTACTCTCCTCGGTAGTCTGGCAAGACAAGCTCGGATTTGTATCCAATGGGAATATTTCGGTCCAAAATGGTCGCTCGAAGCCATTCAAAAAACTTACCTGCAATCCGGAACGCATCAAAGCTTCTTCATTTCTGGAATGCCTTGATTGTACTATGTCCACCAGATATTACGCCAGCCCACCGATACCCAGGCAATGCCCTTGGTCCCCTCACAGTAGCCTCCACAGGACGAATACCCAACAAACATTGATTTACCACAAATCTCAAGTCTACTGCACGACAGTACAGCACTCGCTCGTCGTTCCCTTTACCCTTGCCACCGCCAAACCGTCCCATGCGTCCACATCGCTGCTACATCTATATAATTCCCTCCGCTTACCTCCGCTACTTACTCAAATTTACCGCCATCTCGCCCGCTCACAATCAAAAGGATGTATGGTGTCCATTACCTTCTGAGCTTTCAGATTCAATGTACCTATAAGCCCGCAAAATCACGACACATCGATCTTTTGTCATCTGAAGTTTGATCCAAGTTAATAGAAATAGATCTGTCAATCCATCATAGTGCTCCTTTACACCGCCAGACATTGACTAGTAACATAACAGTCCTTTACAATGGAATGCAATTTTGAACCCCATAGAATTGGCCCAAGCGTTTCAAGTGATTGACTTCAGGACTGTGTGGTGCACTCGTAGTGTAGAAAGCAAAGTCCCATTCAATTCTTCATTTTGAACCGCGCATTTCAAACAACACGCACGTTCATCAAGTCCAAAAGCTGTGCTTGATTCTGCATGGCATTTGAGTTCGACAGATTCGGCAAAGAGTGACATGAGCCAATATTGTGCAGGATGGAGGGATTCTCCAAATACAACCAATTTTATGGTAGGTGAAATTGGGGGTGAGGATGTTGCGGGACATGGGTATAGTTCACTCTCCCCAGTCATAATAAAGGATGCTTGGAACATTCAAACATTCCAGCAAGGGCGATTATGTCTAGATCACAAGCCTTACGAATATCCATCTTGAGATGTTCCAAAGTAGGAACCATGGAGTAATTAAATGGCCACGCAGGAGAATCATAGGTCGCATTGGTGAATCAGAGAGCAGGAATCACTAGAGGGCACAATCTCGAGGAACATCAAACCACAGAAATTGTAGGTTCGGCGTAGCATTGTCTGCAGATGGTCTGTGGGACAGTAATAGCCGATTGTGGTGAAGTATATGAGATTCTTCCAGCTGTGTATTAGATTAATCCACCAGGAAAGGTTGTAGCCGAATGAAGAGCTTGCGAAGTCTGGGTAGACACAAGGATTCGTAGCAATCGTTCGTTGATGTGCTCGCTCCTAGCATCGGATCTGTAACCGAGCGGCATTGTTGTAAAAGCCCATAAAGGGCCAGGATGTGTATGTCATATTGACGTATATGTAGTTATAACCAAGTTGAGTGTAAGGCATCACTATGGACTTCACACAGCAGAATGCAGCCCTCAGCCATTTCAAGGCTGACCTTCGTTGAGCCCAGGATGCCATTGTGAATGGTCTGAAGGAAAATAGATTGACTAGGCCCGAGTCTTCTGACCTGTTGGCATCATCAGCTCTGGCTATACTCTGAGCCGTCGTCAAAATCGGATATCGGGCAAGATACATGAAGGCAGCAAGGTTTTGAAATCCGTTGGGAGGGGCACCGTGGCAATCGATGAATGTAGCAGCTTCGATTCAACATACTCATGCAAGTAGTAGAGATCTATATTCACAAGGGGAGGAAGAATATCAAGGACAGGCTGTAGGTGCTCTGGATTGAAAATGTAGCTATGTGAACAGGAAAGCGCCCTCATGGTTATGGTTGGACTTCCCGAGTCGAGTATCACCGCGAGAAATAGTTCGTTATCATGAACAGACGCGCACGAAGATCCACGAGGGCTCTGTAAAGCTGAGGGATTGGGGGACCTGTTCTGTAATCAGTACGGGGATTTCCGGCAGAAGCTCTTCCGGAAGTCGTTTGACGGGTGGGATTGAGTTACAAAGTTTTGGTCCCCTGGAATTCTGACCGAATCTCCTCTAAAACACATCGATGGATCATATCCAAGACCTTGCCTGATTCTGCGACGCAGGTAGCCTGATCCAATGTTGCAGGAGAGAATAATGAGTATCGTGTTGTGGATTAGAAGTCATGGTGGGCCAGATTACCGTAGTACCTTCTGGGACAGGGGGGTTTCAGCATACCTCAAACGGTGTTGAGGAGGTTCAAACCATCAGAGATATTCAGTTTGAACTGCTTTAGAGACGGCAAGATAATGTTACGTGGCATCTCTTTCAGCAGAGAAGTGAGTTACGAGCCCAAAGCGAGTGCAGATAGACAAAAATCCTCTTGGAACCTTGAAAGTGCATTTCGTATAGGTCGAAGGACTCAAAACATAACCGGTTGATGTATACAGTGTTAACCCAAATAAAGTTTGACGCACAATGAGTTCACAGTACAATTTTTTCCGATGTTCGCCCGCCATGTAACCCTAAGTGGTCGGAGGACGAATGTAACGGTAGACTCAATAACGGAAACCTAGTTGCTCAATTCCACTACCAGTTACTTATCCTTCATCATACATCCAAATCGAAAATCATCAAAATGGATTCCAGTCATGGATACGATTGAGATGTGAAGTGTCAGGGGCGAGCGGGCGCTTGATAGATGTCTTTTACATAGCTTGTCGATTGACTCTGAATGTATGGCGTGGCATGTGTATTGTGAAAGAACGTGAACGACAAGATACGAAAGAAAAATAGGGATCTATCTCGAGTAACTCGACGACGGATAAGATCCCTGATAAGATTTGTTGATGTGGCCCGGGTCACGAAGTTTTTCTGCCCGCTCAACGGCGCCTTTTTCCACCCCACTGTGCACAGGGCGCGTGCGAACACGCTCTATCCACGAGCTGCCCAATACTGATCGACGTACGCTAGTTGTCGTCTTGTCTGACGGTTTGCGCTAGTACATATCCTTCCACCTCGGCAGCACTTGGACTTGGAAGGAATGAATGTCCCTTGAATCTAGATAACGTAATTTCGATTCACAATTGACGTCGGGTATGGTGTAATGGCTAACATTGCCGCCTCTCATTGGCAAGAGTCCTCGCGGCAGCTCGGGGTTCGATTCCCCGTACCCGAATACTTCGTGTTTCAGCCTAATTTTTATAGTGGTGAGAGAACCATTTTCGTCCAACAATTGTCCTTAATTCTTTTAGCGGCCCTCGTCTTCGCTCTTCCCAGTGGTACTATCCTAAGTTTTGAGTGCAGAGTAGATTTGGCTAAGATTGCGGTTTTGAATCCTCTGGTGGTCTCGTGGTTACAGCTACTAGCGGGCTTCACATTCAATTGCCCGGTACTCGACTGAATACAAGTGAGTTCCACGATCATTCTTGAAATCGAACCATCACACTCACTTTGGCAGCCATAAGAGTCCGTTGTACCCTTTGTCAGGTAATTATCTCTCACCACATACTTAGCGTTTACTTAACGTTGTCAGTTCAAGGGAGTTGCGTGATACTTTTGAAGTCCTCTATTGTTCCAAGTTTCCTGACTTGCAACACCGACGTGACACGACACGGACACGACAACCATGCATTGGGTCGCATCACGCCATATCTTCATCACAGCTCTAGATTCAATAAAAATAATCCCTCCAGATCCAGGCTCGCCCTGATGGACAGACATGAGTCAGACCTGTGCTGCCAATGCCGACCCAATGTCCAGCTAGTACGTCGACTGCCGCATCTCTAACACTAAATATCGAGTATAATGGAAGCAATTCTGGCACAGCCGATGTACAATCTAAACCTGTGTGGTGTGCCCAGATGGTGCTGCATTCCTACGGACAGCCTGTATGACAAGACCTAACACCTCACAGATTTTGCGGCGCAAGATTACTAACGTAGGTCAAAAAAGGAATTTAGATGTATGGGACACGAGTAAAATCAATGTATAACTGTCTGAAAAATCCTCGTCAAAAACAACGTAAGAAACCATCCAGTACTCGATCACCTCGCTATAGCACCCTTAGAGAATGTTCTTGCCGACGACTTACTCGCCTCGCACATAAACAAGATACCTAACACCAGCGGCACCGGAATGACCCAAAATTCTACTGGGACTGGTGCCGTTCCAAACAATGCCAGCATCCCCGGAACCTCCGTGACAAAAATCGCAATAACAAACCCGATAAAAGCGGCAACGAAAATTGAGGAGTTCCTATTCTGCGCACGAATTGGGTCAGCTTTGAGGATTGAGAGACGTTTGTTACGGACTGAAAGGATGTTGCCCCATTGGGTACGACGATGGTAACAAAACACACTCCTTGTCCTGCTGGGTTAAAGTGGGCAAGCTCGCCCTGGGTGTCCGTAGAACCCATCAGAGTATTTCTCGAATGCTAGAAACAAAGCGTGTGGTGGAATATCAGCATATTTCGACATATAGAAAAAGAACACTGCGTGAGAGGTTATTGTATCCATCATTAGCAGATGATAAACATAAGGAATGAGGAGAGGGGGGAGCGAGGCGCCCAAGTAGACGTTCAAAATAACAGGCCAGGCTTCAGACCAGCTTCCTGATGGCAGGAGATTTGCAATGACTTTTTACAAGTTCTAGAACACCAAGCGCCCGAGACGAATACCATCGATGGAGTTGATACTGCCCATAAGGACATGATCCGGAAGCCTCGATCGCGACGTCGCTTTTAGGAATGACAGCACTACCAACGTCGGCAGCTTTGAGTGCCGGGGCATCATTGACTCCATCCCCGGTGACCGCAGCAGCATTGTCACGCTTCTGGAACGCAGTAACGATATTCAATTTCTGTTCAGGAGTCGTCCGCGCAAACACAATCTCGTACCGCGTAATGATGCTCCAATGACTCTCTGTGAGTATTACCAAAGCCTTCCCTTTCAATACGAGACTCCTCTGGATACGGTTGGCAGGGTCTCGATAGCCGGGAAAAGGGGCGTTAGCCATCTTTTTCACTCGTTGA
>JABCKS010025397.1:0-16411 GCA_018851325.1 Termitomyces sp. DKA19 | reverse complement strand
ATTTTTCTTGATTACTAACATACTTGAATGGCATCTACACTTCAGATACTGATGTTTGGTATGCTCTTTATTTTCATTCTGACACATAGTATGTACTTTTTGACATTGGATACTTATGTTTGGTTACCATCTTGACACTCAGTATGCATTTTGGCAGATGCTGTTACCTGTGGTAACTGTCTTTCTTTTTAGGCTACATTACTTACAGACAGTATAAATACCCCCTGTACATACCTAGTAAAACAATGAAGAAATGGATAGAGCAACCTCAATTACTTGCATCTCAGTATCTCCCTCAGCTCCAGAGCTCATTCTCATTCTCCCTTACCTTTGTTGACAGCTTAATGACAAGCCTTAGCAACCCCATCATTGATTTAGCATGGTACCAAGTATGGGTGCCTTAGTGTTATAGTGTCTTAGCAACATTAGCAACTATAGCTAGTGACCAGTCTTGTGTGTTCCCCAAGATTCTCCCCATTTGACTTACATCCTTGCTCTCTTTTCCCTCCTTGTCACTGGGCTTCTACCTACCTTAGCAATATCTTCTTAGTGGTTGTTTGCCTAATGACTTGTTCTTAGCCCCTTTCCCCACTTCAGTGACTTCTGTTTACCTTACTGCCATCCCTATCACATACTGCCTTTCCCTCTATTCCTATTCCATTTTTTTTTGTTTAGCAACTTAGTAACATACTGTTAGTGTTTAGTGACTTAGGCTGATGTTAACAGTTCCTTTCACTTGCACTCCTTTTTCACCCTACTCTCAACAGCTCTCATTCTCTGGGATAATTACCAACTTGCCCTTACACATATCCTACTGTCAGCTACCCTATCTGGTTGCCAGTGCACTCTAGGTCTTCCTTTTGGTTTTTTCTGCATGGCAGCTAGGTGGCATAGGAGCACATCATTTTGGAGCCCACCACAAGGGTATTTAGGTAATCATTCCACCAGAAACCAGAGCCCAAGTGAAGCATTGCTTGGAATCTACCACCAAGTTATCTGACTCTTTGCTATCAACCCCCCCTAGTACACCAAATACCCAGTTCAAACTACTAGCAGATGCATTAGAAGCTTCTAGGAACCTCCTTGATGTTAGCAAACTTCTTAGCAACTTCCCAGGAGCATTTGTAGAGAGCTCCTTAGCACTCCATTATCACCACTATCTGCTACTGACTCCTCTGTCTTCTTCCTCAAGAATCATTCAACTCCCACTTTACCCAAAGACCAACAAGTACCACTTCCACCAACAATACCAACAATCACTATAAATAATAATCTTCTAAATGGGACAAGAGCTACCCTAGGGAGCTCCCTCAATACTTCAAGGAATTGGAGTATCTTTTTGCTGACTGTGGTATTACTGATGATATCCAGAAAAAGGAATATGCAGCTTGCTATGTCTCTTATGATATGGTAGAAACTTGGCTTGGCTTACTGGAATTTAGCAACAACCTAGCAATTGGTGACAATGTTCCCTGGCCTCATACACATCAGGAATGGAAAGTGGCAGTACTTCAGTTATACCTAGGGGCTGATGCTAGTGCATGGTATACTCTGGGCAATCTCAAACAACTTGTCAACCAGACCTTTAATAGTGGTTTAGTGACATTGGGACAATTTTCTGACTACTATTAGGATTTCCAACAGATTGCTAGGTGGCTCCTTGCTAACAGCAAACTTTACTGAAATGAAGAATGTCACTTATTCCAGCAAGGTATCCTCACATCACTATAGTCTAAAATCATCTGCTGACTCAAAATCATGCTTCCTGATCACTATTCTGAAGATCCTTATAATGTGGAATAGGTCTTTGAAGGTGTGAAATGGGTATTAAAGGGTACTGACACAGTGACCACCAAGTCTACTACTGCCATGTCTACTACTGCTATGTCTGTTGCCAGCACTCCCAGTATCATTCCAGCACCCACCATTTCTGCTACACTGCCTCCTGTCTCTAAATGCAAAGCTATTGAATTAGCAATGACCACAGCAATCATTAGTGCCCTGGAATGCCTGGAAGCACTTTTTGCTAATAGTAGTCAGCCCCACCAGCAAAATCAGTTTAACAACACTTGCCACTTTTGTGGCAAACCTGGTCATACTATAGTATGAGGCACTTATATCCAACTAGAATATATGATCCAGCAGGACAGAATCTGTCAAAATGCTGAAGGCAAGATTGTCTTACTGTCTGGTGCTATGATCCTGAATTATTTTGGCAAATGGCTTTACAAGGATCATATTGAGGAATGGCACCACTTAAACTCTGGGCAGATTATTACTGGCAGGCTCTCATCCAACACTAACCCAGACTCTGAGCAAGTGACTATGCAGCAGTCACTAATCCATGAGGTACTACAGCAGGACATTGCTACTAGCAGATCACTAACAAAGGACAAATGTATTGAGGCCTTGGAATGAGAATTGTTTGCCCTGTGATGAGCTGGCAAAAAGTTTGACAGTGTACAGGTTCCCCAAGCTCCTTACCAAACCACTAGCAGCAAGGCCCCCATTCCACCAGTGACTAGTGACACACTGGCAACTACCCCTTTCCCTAACCAAGCACCAACTCCTACTGCTAAGCCAGTTGACAAAGGCAAAGCACCAGAACAATCTGTTGCTAAGGATTCACCACCTGTCACTAAGCCCATTGAACCCATTCCCCAGCCCCTGGTATATCCATTTTCTGGAATCCCTGCTTGCTATACCCTGCTCACCAACAGGAATTTCACTGCTCCAGATTGTTGTAATGATCCCACTTACAGGACAATGCCCTGCATTTATGACATTGAACAATCCAAAGCTGTTTTCAATCGAGTTTTAAGCACCCAGGTCACAGTTTCAGTTGGAGAGCTTTGCTCTATGGCACCAGACATCAGAAATCAACTTAGGACAGCAGTTATGCCCAAGCGACAAGCAGGAATGAATGTTAACATTGTACAGGACCCTAGCAATATATTTGAAGAAGTGTTACTGACATTTGCTATGGACAAGCCACCATTTTTGCTAAGTTCCAGTACTGGTACTACTAATGGACTCACCTTGGACCAAGCCAAAGTCTCCTCAATTGACCCAGTAAAAGCCTATATCAAGTTGCTACCTCCTGGGGAGGAACTAGTAGTTTTAATGGTCATGAAGGATTTCCAGTCACTAAGGTCCATCATGATGCTAATCAACAACTGAGAGGAAATAGAATGCATCATGGATAGTGGGTTTCAGATTATTTCTATGTCAGCAGAAGTAGCTGACAATCTTGGCATATCCTATGATCCTGGTATCATCTTGAATATGCAGTGCTAACAGCACATTGGATAAATGGCTAGGACTTGCCAGGAACATACCCTGTACCATTGGCAACTTGACACTATATCTTCAGATTCATGTATTATGGTCCCCTGCCTATGACATCCTCCTTGGTTGACCCTTTGATGTCCTTACCAAAAGTGTGGTCAATACTCTTAGTGATATTGAGACCACTATTATGGTTACAGACCCCAATTCAGGAAAATGATGCATGATACTGACATTTCCCTATGGGAAATATAAAAGAAACAATCATCAAAAGGTTTGCTACAAGACAGAACCACCATAGTCCTTTCAGCACTGATCAGAATAGTGACAATGCTAACATCTTAGTGACCATTATTAGCTATGACCATGCAACTGGTCTAGCAACTTGTATAGCTTCTTGCAATTTGGACAATGATATTTTACTTACAACATCTTGCATATATACAGACCCTAATTTGGCATACCTTTACACCACTGCTAGTGACCTTTGCTCTTCTTTGCTACCTCTGCATTCTTATTTTGTTTCCACTAATATTTCTAACCCTTTGATTCTTGGACAGACTTTACCCCTCAATACTTGTGTTATGGACATGGGATCTACATATGTTAACATTCCTTTCCCTGCACAGTATATTGCTAACAACCCCACTAAAAGAAAAGGAGTACAGGTGAAAAAGAAATACAAGCTAGTTGCTATGAAGATCAAATCTGTTGCTGGCCATGTTACTGAAGACTTCAGAATTGAGCAACAAATCCTTGGCAATCTACTAGTGACTATGCCACCACTTGATCTGAACCCTCCCCCATTTATACTGACCCAGCAATTCACTAGTGACTGACAAGCAATGTTCATTAAGCACCACAACACTGGCTTTCTCACTAGCAATGAACTTAATGTCCTTATTGATCTTGTCACCAAGCAGGAAAAAGCTTTTGCTTGGGAAGACTCTGAATGAGGAAGCTTTTGCTCTGAATTCTTTCCCCCTGTTAGGATACTGACAATCCTCCATGTCCCTTTGGTTCAGCATAATCACCCTATTCCTCCAGGACTTGAGAAAGAAGTATGCAAGATCATCCATGACAAGATCAAGGCTGGCATCTATGAACCCTTGAACTCTGCTTATTGATCCTGCTGGTTTTGTGTCCTCAAGAAGAGTGGTAAGCTCTGGATTGTACATAGTCTAGAGCTGCTAAATTGTGTCACCATTTGTCATTCTGGAGTACCCCCTTTCCCAGATCATGTCATCAAGTCTTTTGCTGGACAAATTTGTGGAGCAATACTAGACCTTTTTATTGGCTATGATGAGTAACTAATTGACTTGGCCTCCCATAACTTGATGACATTCCAGACCCCATTTGGCACTCTCTGTTTAGTGACCCTACTGCTGGGTTGGACCAACTCAGTACCAATCTTCCATAATGACATTACCTTCATCCTACAGCCCAAGATCCCCCATAATGTACTCAGTTTTATTGATGATGTTGGCACTAAGGGTCCCAAAGACTGGAAGCTAGTTAATGGTATTCCTGCTAAGCATCCCACTAACCCAAATATTTGCTTAGCTCTCTGGAAGTTCTTTGAGCTTCTTAACTGGATTCTCCAGCATATGAAGTATTGTGGCAGTATGTTTTCTGGTCACAAGCTTGTCTTATGTGCCTCAACATTCAAGATCTTGGGACACATTTGCATGCCTAGTGGTCAAGTTCTGGATGAAAGTTGCTTAGCCTTGCTTGAGCAATGGGGTCCCTGCCAGTCACTATCTGAAGTTAGAGCCTTTTTGGGTACAGTTGGCATCCTTAGGATTTTTATTAAGAATTTTGCTCATTGCACTAATGACTTAACAAAACTCACACATACCAGTGTTCCTTTTGAGTTTAGTCCTGACCAAGTCAATGCCCAGCAAGACCTCATTAATGCTCTCAAAGATGCTAAGCCCCTAGTCTCCATTGACTATGAATCATCTGACCCTGTAATCTTAGTGGTTGATATGTTATATATCACTATAGGCTACTACCTCTGCCAGTGCTATAGCAACAACCACAAAGAATGTTGCTACAATTGCTTTGGGTCCATCACACTTGATGACAGAGAATCACAATTCAGTCAGCCCAAGCTTGAGCTCTATGGCCTCTACTAGGCTTTGCAGGCATTACAGATGTATCTTATAGGAGTTAGGAACCTCATCATTGAAGTTGACACTTGTTACATCAAGGGTATGCTTCAGAACCCCAACATTCAGCCCTCCACTAGCATGAATTACTGGATTATGGTGATTTTGATGTTGCACTTTGAGCTTGTGCATGGTAAAGGTACCTTTCATGGCCCAGATAGACTTTTGCAACAACTACTACAGCCTAGCAACCCTCTTCCTGATAATAGTGACAACTCCATATATGAGGATTGGATTGATCAACTACACAACTTCATTTACCAAGTCCAGCTCCCCTTCCCCTTACTTTGTCACATCTCTTTAGTTTCACAATCCATGCCCCCAAGTACCAGCCCTTAGCAACACTTGCTAGTGACAATTTTGATATAGCACCCCCACATTTAGCAACTACCAACAATTTTCTGCCTTTACAGGATGATGCCACTACCATTTATAGTGATATGCCACATTCTGCTAAGGCCATTGCTAGTGATGCACATATTACTTTAGTCCAGAAGTGGGTTAGTGACTTAGTCAGGCCAGATGACTAGAGCAATGATGCTTATGCCAAGTTTATTTGCTATACTGCTATGTTCTTTACTATAGATGGTAAGCTTTGGCAATGAAATAAAGATGGTGCCCACAAGTTGTTTATTCCTACCAACCATTGCTTATGAATCTTGTGAGCAATGCATAATGACTTGGGCCATAGAGGACTTTTTGCTACCCACTCAGCCCTACTGGAATGTTTTTGGTGGCCCCAAGTTAGTGCCAATATCATATGGTATATTTATACATGCCACATTTGCCAGGTTCACCAAATGACAAAAGTACTTATCCCACCAGTTGTTGCTACACCAGCACCCTTGTTCAGCAAGATATACATTGACACCATATTCATGCCACCTTCCAATAGATTCAAGTATATCATCCAAGGATGTTGTTTACTAACACATTATCCTGAGTTCTGTATGCTTGTTAGGGAGAATAGCAATGCCATTGCCAAGTGGTTATATGAAGATGTTGTTTGTTACTGGGGAGCCCTTAGCAAAATCATTACCAACAATGGCACTTCCATTTTGAAAGCTATAGCTTACTTAGCAAAGAAGTACAACTTGCATCATATTTGGGTCTCTGGATATAACAAGTGCACTAATGGCATAGTCAAGTGACCTCACTTTGACATTTGCCAGGCTCTTTTCAAGGCAGTGGACAGTGATCAATTCAGATGGAGTACTATATGTTATTCAGTCTTTTGGTCAGAACATGTTACAGTGCACAAGTAAATGGGTTGTTCCCCTTATTATGCTGTTACTGGTATCTATTCCCTTCTCTCCACTGACATCATGGAAGCAATATATCTGCAACCACTGCCAAATTCCCTATTGTCTTCTACCAACCTTATAGCCTGCTGAGTGATCAATTTACAACATTGTCAAGAAGACCTCAAGCAACTCCATGACACTGTCCTTAGTGCTCATCATTTAGCTGCTATTCATTTTGAAGCAGAACATGCTGCTACAATTTGCAACTACAATTTTCAGACTGGTGACCTTGTATTGATGAGGAATACTAGGATCAAAGTGACCCATAACAAGAAGATGAAGCCTTATTACTTAGGCCCTTTGGTGGTAATATCTCATAACTATGGAGACACTTACATCCTTTGTGAATTAGATGGCTCAGTTTTGTATCAACTGGTAGCTGCCTTTTGCTTGATCTCATATTTTGCTAGAGAATGCATATCAGTGCCTAGTAACACTTTTGACATTGATACCTCCCACTTACATAAACTTGAACAAACCAATCTAGTGGACAATGATGACATTAGCAATGTCACTGACAAAACCAACAACTAAATAATCATTCACTAAGCCATAGTGACCTTCATTTCCAATTCTACTTATACATTTATTATACAGTCAGAAAAAAAAAACTGTCACTTACAATACAAAAACATCAAGTCCTTCATTTTGTTTATTTTATATCATTGCTTATTTGTTTTACCTCACAGACTTTTTACTTCTTGATATTTTTTGCTATGATGCTGTGCTTAGCAACTTTTCACTAGCAACTAGCACACCTTTGGGGTTTTCATGCCATGATGATTTACTGAGCATTTCCCCTTGTAGTTGCTAGTGCCAAGCAGTGACTGCTAGTGTATAGCAATTATTCTATATTTGTCTTTTCCTCTTGATCCTAGACCCCATTCAATTTTACTTACCTTCTGTTTCTTATATTGTTCCTTAATTCTCTCCTGACCTTACATCAATATGTTACATTTTTCAAAAGCCCCTTAAGGGGGCCAGTCTAGGCTACAATACAAGAAGATATGAAACCCCTTAAGGGGGTTAGTCTGCAATATGACAACAAAAACAAATTTTAGGGTGGCAGTCACTAAGCATTAAGGGTGGCATCATTGCTAGGCACATCCCTGAGCTCCTTCCTCTCCCCTTCCTCAATCCTGTTCTCCTCCTGCCAGGCCAAGAAAGCCTGGCAGTCCCACTAATAGCTTTCCAAGGTGGCTAATGACCACTTAGCAACAGTATAGCAGGTACAAGCCTCCAGCAGGGCTGCTCTAACCTTATCCAGAGACCACCAGAAACCTTGTTTCAGCCTAGCTGCTCTCCCCTCAAACCCCCATAACAAAGAGGCAGGCATCAACAGCTCCAGTAGTGCTAGGTCCTCATCCAACTACCCCAGATCATCATTACTAACCTCCCTTATAGGGGCTGAAGTACAAAGCACCTGGCAACATAATTGTTAGTGAAATAAATAGCGACAGAAAAAACTTACCAGCACTGGAATTGCTGCTACCTCACCCTCATCCTCTGCCTCAGCTTCTTCCTCCTTCTTAGCTGCCTCAACCCCACTCCATTCCTCATTATTGTCCTCTTCCACCACCTCCTCCTTAATTGTTGCTCTGCCAGTACCTTCTTCTAGCTCCCTTGCCACCTTGGCTTCCACTACAGGTGTTGCTGGCCACATTTCTACATTGTCCTTGGACTCTACCACACTGATGGTAACTCATTGTCACTGGGTACAAGCTAAGAGTTCTTTATCACTACTTTTACTAACTTCACTCTCAACAATGCCTCAATTCTTCTGAGAATGCTTGCCCTTAGTGACAACTTGACCTTTGACCATTATCTTGTCCTGCTTGACTGACAGATTCAAGCTTGAATGCTTGATTTGGATGGGGTGCCCCACAGCTGCTAACTCCCTTTGCCTCCTCACAAACTCCCTAGCTTGGCAAACAAGGGCAGCTCTAGTTGCTATCATAGTGACAAAATGGCCTCTGTGACTCCTTGATAATCATCCATGGTAGGAGCAACCCTTTCTTGAGCTATCACAGTGATAGCAGGGTTGGGCACCAGTAGGGTACCAGCAGCCTTTAGGATTGTTCTTCAACCAGCAGTAGTCATACTGAAAGAGGTTAGCAATGTTCTAGCAAAAAGCAAAAGAAAACTTACTGCTCCTTGTTCCACCCTGAATGCCTGGCACTCCATTTGCAACACTATCATCTTCCCCTTTGCCTTCACTAAGCTTCCTCTAGCCTCCATCCTACTATCCACCACTGTAGAGGCTTTTCACTAATGAAGAAGTCCTACAAGCTCCTTATCAGTGAAGGAGTCTTGAATGGGTTCCTATAGACAAGTTAGCAAGTGTCACTAAGCACTAGCAAATAAGTAAAGACTTACCTTGAATCCCTCATTGTCCTCTCTTGCCTTCCCTTTGCCCTTGGGAGTCTTGTGGTGCTTTGGCAACATCTGACTCCTTAGCAATGCCACCAATGACATATTTGGGAGTGGAAGGGCCAGCCTCCCTGGTGTCACCACAACCCTCACTATGGCTTGCTCCCATTGTTATTGCCAGCTTGCATGGTGGGTGCTGGAAGAAAAATTGGTCATTAGGAGACAAGTCCTCAAAAAGCTAAAGTTACCTAAGCAATGCCACTAGCTCAGGCAACACTGCTATCACTTACCATCATCCCAGCTTCCAAGTCTTCAAGAAGGTACTCAAGGGAGGGCAGAGAAGGAGCCTAGCAAAAGACATTAGTAAAATTGTTAATATATCACTAAAAACAAAGAAAGTAAGATTTACTTATGAAATGTTTGTCAAACTCATGCATCCAATCCTCTTCCTTGTACTTCTTGTACAAGGCTTGACACTCTTGATCTACTTCCACTAAGGCAGACCAGTCCACTCCACTACCTATAGTCTTGAACCATTACAGCCAGGTCTTGATTATAGTAGTCATCACTAACTGCAGATTGGTCACTAAGGAAGCATGTGCTGCAGTGAGCAGCCAGTCAACACAGTCAAGGAAAGCTTAGGCTATATCATGCTTGTTGATCAAATCAGCAATGAAGGAGGCCATGACAATTGGTTGAAGATAAGATTGAAGTAGAAAAGCAGAGAGGTGGGTTGAAGTTCAGCCAAGCATCAGTCTTTTATAGACTTTTCCTTTTCCACACACAGACCATTTAAGCAATCACAGGACTTAGTTGACTGAGGACAGTTAAGATTTCAGCATAGGGGAGGATGATAAGACCTATCTGTCACTGAGTACAGTTACCAACATCTCTGACTATCTTATTGGGACAGTACATGACCTGGGGATCAGCATGAGATTTGCACAAGACCTTAGTGACCATGGGAATTTTTTTGGATCACAAGTATTTATCACATGGAGCCTAGACCATGCATCTAGAATGACCTTGCCAAAAGCCCCCTTAGTGACATTTGCTAGTGGCAATCCTTAGTGACATAGGCACTTTGCTTTTAAAATGAACATCTGGACATGTGACTTCTTGGACCCTTCATTTTTCTTGATTACTAACATACTTGAACAGTGTCTATACTTCAGATACTGACATTTGGTACTCTTTATTTTCATTCTGACACATAGTATACAGTTTTTGATATTGGATACTTATGTTTGGTTACCATCTTGACACCCAGTATGCATTTTGGCAGATGCTGTTACCTGCAGTAACCATCTTTCTTTTTAGGCTACATTACTAACAGACAGTATAAATACTCCCTGTACATACCTAGAAAAACAACAAGGAAATGGACAGAGCAACCCTGAGTACTTGGCCCTCAGTATCTCCCTCAGCTTCAGAGCTCATTCTTGTTCACCCTTGCCATCATTGATGGCTTAGCAACAAGCCTTAGCAACCCCATCCTCAATTTAGCATGGCACCAAGTACAGGTACCTTAGTGTTATAGTGTTTTAGCAATGTTAGTAACTACAGCTAACAACCAGTCTTATATGTTCCCCAAGATCCTCTCTGTTTAACTTACATCCTTGCTCTCTTTTCCCTCCTTGTCACTGGGCTTCTACCCACCTTAGTGACATCTTCTTAGCAGTTGTTTGCCTAACAACTTGTTCTTAGCCCCTTTCCCCACTTTAGTGACTTCTGTTTACCTTACTGCCATCCCTATCACATACTGCCTTCCCCTCTATTCCTATTCCATTTTTTTTTGTTTAGTGACTTTACCAATAGGTTAGACTAACTCTATACCAATCTTCCATGACAACATTACCTTCATTCTGCAGCCCAAGATCCCCCATAATGTACTCAGTTTCATTGACAATGTTAGTGCTAAGGGTTCCAAAGACTGGAAATTTATTAATAGTATTCCCACTAAGCATCCCACTAACCCAAACATTTGCTTAGTGCTCTGGGAGTTCTTTGAGGTCCTTAACCATCACCTACTTAGCAAAAAAGTACAACCTGCACCACATCTGGGTCTCTAGTTACAACAAGTGTGCTAATGGTATAGTCAAGTGACCCCACTTTGATGTCTGCCAAGCTCTCTTTAAGGCAGTTGACAGTGACCAATCCAATGAAGTACTGCTTGTTATTCAGTCTTTTGGTTAGAACATGTTACAGTTTACAAACAAATAGGTTATTCCCCCTACTATACTGTTATTGGTACCCATCCCCTCCTTCCAGCCAACATAGTTGAAGCAACATACTTGCAACTGTCACAAAACTCCCTTATGTCCTCTACTGACCTTATATCCCATCAAGTGATCAATCTACAACATCATCAAGAAGACCTAGAGCAACTCTATAAAACTGTTTTTAGTGCTTGCCATTTAGCCACTATCCATTTTGAAGCAAAACATGCTGCTACAATTTGCAACTACAACTTCCAAACTGGCAACCTTATACTGATGAGGAACACTAGGATTGAAGTTACCATAACAAAAAGATAAGGCCTTGTTACCTAGGACCTTTAGTGGTGATATCTTATAACCAGGGAGGCACTTACATTCTTTATGATATAGATGGCTTAGTCTTGCATTGCCTAGTAGCTGCCTTTCACTTGGTTCTCTATTTTGCTAGGGAACACATATCTGTGCCTAGCAACACTTTTGACATTAACACCTCTCACTTACATAAACTTGAACAAACCAATGATGTGCTCCTATGCTGCCTAGCTGCCATGCAGAAAACCAAAAGGAAGTACCTAGAATGCACTGGCAACCAGATAGGGTAGCTGGCAATAGAAAATGGGTGGGGGCAAGTCAGTAATTGTCCCAGAGAACAAGAGCTATAAAAAATGGGGTGAAAGGGGGTGCAAGTAAAAAGAATCACTAACATTAGCAAAAGTCACTAAACACAAAATGGAGTTGGGATGGAAGGTAAAGTGGTATGTGATGGTAATGTCAGTAAGGATGTTGCTAAAGAGGAAAGGAATTAAAAACACATTGCTAGGCAAATAACCACTAAGAAAGTATTGCTAAGGTAAAACCTTGTAATAAGAAGGACACAGGGACAAGAATGCAAATCAAACAGAAAGTAAACTGGGGACACACAAGACTTGTTGCTAGCCATAGTCGCTAATGTCACTAAGACACAAACACACAAAGGGCACCTGTACTTGGTACCATGCTGAATTGATGATGAGTTTGCTAAAGCTGGTTACTCAGCCATTAACAAGAGTAAGGATGAATGAGAATGAGTTGAGAGAGAGAGATACTGAGGGGCAAGTGTTTGGGGTTGCTCTGACTGGTTCTTTTTCTCTGGTTTTACTAGATATGTACAGGGGGTATTTATACTGTTTGTAAGTAATGTAGCCCAAAAGAAAGACAGTTACCACAGGTAATGGCATCTGCCAAAATGCATGCTGGGTGTTAAAATGGTAACCAAATATAAGTATCCAATGTCAAAAGGTGCATACTACATGTCAGAATGAAAATAAAGAGTATACTGAATGTCAGTATCTGAAGTATAGATGCCATTCAAGTATGTTAGTAATCAATAAAAATGAAGGGTCCAAGAAGTCACATGCTGATATGTTTCTTTTGAAAGCAAACTGCCTATGTTGCTAACAATTATTGCTAGTGAGTGTCACTAAGGGGGCTTTTGGCAAGGTTGTTCTAGATACGTGGTCTAGGCTCCACATGATAGTTGCTCATGATCCCAAAATTCCCATGGCTACTAAGGTCTCGTGCAAATCTTGTGCTGATCTCCAGGTCCTGTGCTGTCTCAATAAGATAGTCAGAGATGTTGGTAACTGTACTCAGTGACAGATGAGTCTTATCATCCTCCCCTATGCTGAAATCTTGACTGTCCTCAGTCAGCCAAATCCTATGATCGCTTAAATGGCCCATGCATGGAAAAGGAAATATCCATAAAAGACTAGCACCTGGCTGGACTTCAATCCAATCCCCTCCCCTTCTCCTCTGCTTAACTGTCCCTATCTTATCTCCCACCAATCATTATGGCTTCTTTTATTACTGATTCAATAGACAAGCATGCAATAGCCAAAGTTTTCCTGGGGAAGGCCCAGCCTCTCTTAGCAGCTGCTTGCCAACAATTGGTGACAAATCCTTGTGGGGCAGTTACTGCCATTATCAAGACATGGCTTCACTGGTTCAAGACTGCTGGTAGTGGACTTGATTAGCCAGAGTTGATGGAGGTGGATCAGGAGTGTTGAGCCCTGTACAAGAAGTACAAGGGGGAGACTTGGATGCACAAGTTCAACAAGCATTTTGTGAGTAAAATTTTACTTTCCTTTAGTTTTAGCAGTTATTGATAATTTTGCTAACATCTTTTGCTAGGCTCCTCCTGTGCCCTCCCTCAACTACCTCCTTGAAGACTCGGAGGCAGGTATGACAGTAAGTGGTAGCAGTGTTGCCTGAGCTAGTGGCATCACTTAGATATTTTTAGCTTTTCAAGGACTTGTCTCCTAATGACCAATTTTTCTTTCAGCATCCACCTCACGAGTTGACAATAATAACAGGAGCAAGCCATAGCAAAAGTCATGGTGACTCCAGGGAGGCTGGCCCCTCCACTCCTAAATGTGTCATTGGTGGTGTCACTAAGGAGTCAATGATGTCACCAAAGCAGCACAAGACTCTAAAGGAAAAAGGCAAAGGGAAAGTGAAGGACAATGATGAGGGATTCAAGGTAAGTGTTTACTTATTCACTAGTACTTAGCAACTCTTGTTAACTTGTCCATAGGAACCTGTTCAAGACTTCTTTACTGACAAGGAGCTTGTGGGACTTCTTTGTTGGCAAAAAGCCTCTACCATGCTGGATAGCAGAATGGAAGCAGGAGTAAGCCTGGTAAAAGCAAAGGGGAAGATAACGGTGTCACTAGTGGAGCACCAAGCCTTCAGAGCAGAATAAGGAGTGGTAAGTTTTCTTTTTGTTTTTTGCTAGAACATTGCTAACATCTTCCAGTGTGATTACTGCTAGTCCAAGAATGATCCCAAAAGCTGCTGGTACCCTACTGGCACCCAACCTTGCTATTGTTGTGATAGCTCAAGAAAAGGTTGTTCATACCATAGATGATTGTCAAGGAGTTGTGGAGGTCATTTTGTTGCTACAATAGTGACTCAGACTACCCTCATTTGCCAAGCCAGGGAGTTTATAAGAAGGCAGAGGGAGTTAGTGGCATACAGATCAAGCATTTGAGCTTGAATCTTCCTATCAAGCAGGACAAGATGACAGTAAAGGGGCAGATGGTTGCTAAGGGCAAGCAACCTCAGAAGAGTCAGGGAGTTGTCAAGAGCAAGGATAGTAGTAGTAGTGATGAGGAACCTTTGTCCTGTTATAAGTGACAATGGACTACTGCTAGCATGGCAGAGTCTGAGGAGGACATGATTATATGGACAGCTACCCCTGTGGCTAAGACAGAAGAAGTGGCCAAGGGGCCTGAAGAAAGTGCCAGTGAGGTGATGGTTGAGGAGGAAGGGGCTGAAGAAGACAAAGAAGAATGGGGTGGGGTTGAGCTAGTTGAGCTGGTTGAAGAGGAGGAGGCCAAGGCTGAGGACAAAGACAAGGTAGTGGTAATTCCAACACCAGTAAGTTGCTTTTATTGCTAACAATTTTGCTAACATCTGTGTCACTAGGTGCTTTGTATGTCTGCCCCTATGAGAGAAGTGGGTGATGATGAGTTGGGGTGGCTGGGTAGAGACCTGGCACTACCAGAACCATTAATGCCTGCTTCCTTGCTATGGGGCTTTGAGGGGAGGGCTGCCAGACTGGAGCAACACTTCCAGCAGTCCTTGGACAAGGCTAGGGTCACCCTGCTGAAAGCATGCTCCTGCTACACCATTGCTAAGTGGTCCCTGGTCACTCTTGAGAGCTATCATTGTTACTGCTGGGCTTTCTTGGCTTGACAGGAGGAGAACAGCATTGGGGAAGGAGAGAGGGAGGAGTTGGAGGACATGCCTAGTGATGACACCAACCTCAATGCCTAATGACTGCTGCTCCCAAAAAAAAAAAGTTGTTTTCTTGTCATGTTACAGACTAACCCCCTTAAGGGGTTTCATATCTTGTTATATCTTGTTCTAGACTGGCCCCCTTAAGGGGCTTTTAAAAATATAATATAGTGGAAACAAAGTCAGGCAAAAGTTAAGAAACAATAACAGACAGTAAGTAAAACCAAGTGAGAGTGATAAGAGGAATTATATGGAGTCTAAGATCAAGAAGAAAGGACAAAGACAAATTTATCATTATGCACTAGCAGTCACCATTTGGCATTAGTGACAGAAAGGAGAAACACTTAGTAAATCATCATGGCATGAAAACCCCAAAGGTGTGCTAATTGCCAGTGAAAAGTTGCTAAGCATAGCATTATAGCAAAAGATATCAAGAAGTCAAAGTCTGTGGGGTAAATTGAACAAGAGATGATATAAAATAGACAGAATGAAAGACTTAATGTTTTTGTATCATAAGCAACAGTTTTTCTGACTGTAGAACAAATGTATAAGTAGAATTGGAACAATGAAGGTTGCTAAGGCTTAGTGAATGGTTATTTAGTTATTGGTTTTCATTAGTGACAGTGTTAATGTCATCATTGTCCACTAGATCAGTTTGTTTGAGTTCTTGTAAGCAGAAGGTATCGATATCAAAAGCTTTGCTAGGCACTGATAGGCATTCTCTAGCAAAATATGGAACTAAGTGAAAGGCAGCTACTGGTTAATGCAAAACTGAACCATCTAATTCACAAAGGATGTAAGCACCTCCTTGGTTACAAGATATTACCACCAAAGGGCCTAAGTAACAAGGCCTCATCTTTTTGTTATGGGATACTTCAATTCTAGTATTCCTCATCAGGACAAGGTTGTCAGTCTGAAAGTTGTAATTGTGTATGGTAGCGGCATGTTCTGCTTCAAAATGAATAGTGGCTAAATGGCGGGTGCTAAGAACAGTGTTGTGGAGTCACTCAAGATCTTCTTAGCAATGTTGTAAATTGATTGCTTGCCAGGCTATAAGATCTGTGGATGACAATAGGAAATTGGGGGGTGGTTGCAAATATGTCACTTCCCCAATGTCAGCAGGCAGGAGGGGATGAGTACTGGTAACTGCATAATAAAGGGAACAACCCATTCATTTGTGGACTGTGACATGTTCTGACCAAAAGACTGAATAGCATGCAGTACTCCACCTGAATTGATCACCATCCACTGCCTTGAAGAGGGCCTGGCAAATGTCAAAGTG
>JABCKS010025396.1:3776-16414 GCA_018851325.1 Termitomyces sp. DKA19 | reverse complement strand
TGATTCCCAGGCCAATTGGGTTTTTTGTATTGTAGATAATCAGACTGAGTGCCTACATATCCCTTTCTTCCCATTCCTCTATAGATGGGGTCCTTGAGAACCACTCAGTAGCTTTCTCTTCACCCCTTTTTGCATTGGTTTCCACATCATTTTTTGGTTTTTGTATCATTCTGTCCAGGTATCTATGAGCTCCTCTTACTCTCGCTGCAATCAGGACATGATTCTTAAATGTTGTGTAGTTTGTTCTGTTGAAATGTACTTTTTCTGGAAATTTTAGTGGGTTTGCTGCAGTGGATGTCATTTTGCTTGTTTGTATGGAATGTGTGTGTGTGTGTAGAGGTGGGATGTGATAATGTAATGTATGTGGTGAGTCGGTGTACAGAGCAGTGGCTCAATGTAGCATAGTGGGAGCACAAAAAAAATGGGGCCAATAACCTGTAGATAAAACAGAGTTTTAGTCTACAGGGACAAATGAGTAGCTGTCCTAATATGTAAGAATAAATTAAGCTCACCCTCAGTCACTCCATATGTATATGGTCAACTGAGGGTGGTGAATTGTGTATCTAGATAGATAATGAGAATATTTTAAGGTTTGACTGTAAAGAATAGCAAATACCAATTGTTATGGCACAGTCAGGAACATAGAGGTATCCCTAAAATGGAAAGCACCCAATGAGAGCATAGGTCACTCCTCAACAAGGGGGTTCTCAGGCAGGTGGTACCTGCCTAGAGCTTGGCTTCTGTTATGGTGGGGCCTGGGTATGGTCTGAAGTAGGTCCCATAGCTGGATCCATAGGTGTAGGCTTGTTCTAGGGCTGGGGTGGGCTCTCAAGGGATTCTGGGACTTGGAGAGGTGGTTTGCCAGTGATCCAATGATTTGTAGGGCATGTCCAGGGAAGTTGTTGGGGTCAGGGCTTGGGAATGTGTAAGCCAGTGACCTGGTGATGCACAGAGCACAAGGAGGGTGTGGCAGAGGGGCTTGGGGGTTGGGCAGGGCAGTTTTCAGGGTAGTGGGGTCATGGGCAGGCTGGCAGAGGGAAATTGATGGGGTCCTGACAGGTGGCCAATTCCACACCAACCTTCAATGCTTCCTAACTAAAAATTGACACGGTCTTCATGCAACAAGCTGCAGAGGTCAACATAAATGCAGGTTCCAGGGGTAAGGAGCATTTTTGGAGGCCTCTGCACAGACAAGCATTCACATTACAGTCTTATTATCTTACCAACAGCTGTTTCCAGCTCAGTGCCAAGGTTTTTATTGGATGCTGGGTTGGGAACAGCAGGGTCTGAGGTTGAGGATCAGTCAGTTTTTCCATCCAATGGTCTTGCACTCTGACCACCATCATCACCAGATAGGTGAGTGCAGAGTCACTCATTTTTCACTGTATTTTCATCAGTTTGATTCCTTTTGCAGAGTAGTGAATGCCATTACTACCATTCATCATTTCATTTTTCCTTACGCATCACTACTCTGAGTAAGGTTCTACTGTCAGCTATCAGTTGATGAGTTCTCATCATCTACCGCAGTCTTTAAACAAAGCTACAAAGATGTATTCTGTACGGCAAGCTTTGTTTCTCATCAGTAAGCTGGCGGTTGTTTTGTTCAATTTCATTACGGCAGTTTAACCAGATCTTTGTTACCAGAATTCTAGTCATTTAAGTCGTAATTTTCTTCTGCGCACCCTCCTACCTCTCCCTCTTTTTCTTGGACATCTTATTATTTCTGAACTTTATATCTCTTTTATTACTCAAGTAGTTATATTGTATAGCAATAGCTTAACCGCGACATCAAGAAATAGAAATAAGTGGTCGCCTCAGCGGCCGATTCCACGCCAACCTTCAATCCTTCCTAACTAAAAATTGATCCGATCTTCATGCGACGAGCTGCAGAGGATCTTGAATACTCTGTGAACGGATGCGAAACTTCTCGACCATCGAGTACTGGGGTGCAGTCTTGAATCGTCGTACCAATGAATGGCCAGCCTGGGCCTTGATCTTTGCCATTTATTAGACACTTGGTCGCAAGATTGTCGTTCAAGGTTTCCAGAAAAAAAGATAACAATGTTATAATATATAAGTAATGGATAATAGACTCACAAAAGCCTCCCAAACTGAGTCGAGAAATGGTTCCAATTCAGAAACTAGGGAAAAGATATGAACACAAAGCCACTGTGAATTATCATTGATACCTCCTTACCTCTACGACCCCCACCTTCACACAATCAATTCTTGCGATGAGTCTGCGCCATTGATCCATTATCGTTCCCCTGAGAGCTGCTCCCAGAGGACTTTTAGGAAGTATAGGATACTAAAAATGGGTGTATAGTGGGCTCTTTATGTGTGGCAGAGCTCCCAAATGACTCCCAAAATGTAAAGTACACTGCCCCTATTGGCATCTCCTTGAGAGCTGCTTCTGGAGTACTTTCACGAAGTATCTCTGTGCAGCCTGAATAAATTTTTTACAGGAGAACATAGAGGAACACGAATCTTCTCCGCAAACTAGAGGCGCATCAAACACCGATAATACAAATAGAACCATAGTCAGTATTGACGAGCTCGTGAAACCTAGATTTCGAAAGCACTCATCCGATCTCAAGAAGTTTCTGGACGGGGCAGGTGACCATCAATCTTCTTGCGCATGCCATCTCATAAAACAGGGTCAGCACGCATGTATTCGATGTAAGCTACGGAGCACATTGCGAGCATCATTTTGATTTGTGAACATACCACAAGATTTTCTGTAACACACTAGCGGGGTAACAGGTAGCTCGTGTTGTTGAAAACAGGTTTAGCATCAAAACAAGCTGTGAGATAAGTATTGCGAGGCTTCTTGGGAAAGAGGACTGAATAGTAGATAGTGAGGCCTGGAGTTAGAAGCCAAACCAGATGAACAAGTCGGAACAAGTCTATGAGTGGATTACATAAACTTATGTTGTGAATCGGGTGGCACCCCTTGATTTCGTACGAAAACAGTTGAGCTCGCCGTTCTAATCGTCCTGCTCGCTCATTATCTATCCTCCTTCCTCATCGTGTCTCTCAGTGTCTGCAGAAAGATTCTGCTTGGCATCGCTATCCTCGTCTGGAATAGAACACAGAACTCCGCCGACCGTGTTCACTCGCGATGCCTCCTCGGGCTTCCTCTCGCGCTCAGCCACGGGTAGAGCCATCGCCAGTTCCATCCATCCCACAAGAGGCCTCAGAACCTCATCTTGCTAGGCAACTGCGTACAAACTGGAAATGGGCAGCCTTTTCACAGTTCTTCTTCACTTTCAACCATCTGTTCGCCATGAATGATGTCTCGCTCAACGTATGTATTCCTCAATCCACCTTAAAATAACGAGGGAACCTCAAACTTCTCAAGGATATTGAGGAGGACCTGGTCCATGGAACAAATGTCGTTCTGCCTCGTATCATGCAACGCTTACTATACACCGTCTCTTATGATAGAAAGGTGTCGTAAGTGCTCCCGACTTTCAATATACAAGCATATTTCGACGCGTTCTCCAGGCTGGAAAACTGGCAAACGGCTCTCCGCAAACAGTACCGTAAGCGAGATCCTGCTGCGAACCCCATTGGGCCCGAACTACGCGTCGAGGAACCAGAACAGGAGTCCAGCTCGTCTGTAGAGGAGCAAGAAGAATGCCCTCAAGAGCCTAACAAGGTCTACGGTACAGGAATTGTCGAGGACACCGAGGTAGACCTCAATGGGGACGCCCTTGAGGACGCAGAGGTGCTGGATTCCACTCGGGCAAGTTCTATCGAACGTGGAGTCAGCCTTGACGACAGCGTCAATGGGTTCTCCATGCAACCATCAGAGATTGATTCCATGCGGACAAAGCAGGCACCTGTCATTCAGCCAGAAGAATCGAAGAACTGGTTGGAGCTTCCTATGTTCATGAAACTCGACTCGATGCACCTCCTCACAGAATGGCAGTTCCAACATCCGACAAAGGTCAGAATGCTCATGCGAAGTGATGATGAGAATGCCTCGTGGGTGCGTGGTTCGAGAAATTCATGTGTTTTTCTCATAGTCACCATTATAGCGAATCGAGCCGATCGGTTATGACAGCAGAAGGAACGCGTACTGGCTAATAGGCGGTATGCATTTTATACCTACAGTTTATCATTACAAATTCAACGTCACACAGCTGATCGCCTATGGATACAACGTCCAATTCCGAAGCCCCCTCGCCCCAAAGCCCCCCGTAACTTGACATCGCTCAAGCGTAAACGTATCGCAGATCCTGTAAAGGAGAAGAGCCGGATGTCCCTGCTACCTGCTTCCAAGCGGCAACGTGTCAAGGAGATGGAGATGATCACAGGGCGCTCGCGGGCAGCCAAATCCCAGGCAAAAGCAAAGCTGGATATCCAAGCAAAAGAGCTAGCAGAACTCAACAAGCAAGCGAATGCGTTGGCGCGCTCCAATTTAGGACTTCGGACTTCAACACGGGGTTCGCCTAAGAAAGCCCCGCCACCGAAGGCAGTGGGAACCAGATCTAGCAGACGTTTGAGGAGCAATAAAGATGGCGATGAAGATGATGAGTGGCAAGCGGTACCTGAGGAGTGGTTAAATGGCGGAAGGGACGATAGGCCCTCGAGGGCCAGTGGAAAAAGTGGCGGTACTACAGAGGCTTTTCAGGCAAGTTGGGAGGATGGGAGTGAGATTAGCGATTTAACAGAATTGACCGATGAGAGTGAGAAGAGCAAGGATGAAGGAGGTACGGGTGAAGATCGTGGGGGTGACAATGGGTACGGAGGGGAAAGGGCAGGAAACCAACCTGTCAAGGAAGAAGAGGTTCAAGCTGTTCCTGATGCTCCACCGTCAACTGTGGATGGTCACCGTTTGAAAGAGCAGCCTGTTTTCCCTGAAGGTTTTATAGAATGGGAGACGGTGCGATACCCTATATCTAATCGACAGGAATTCTTGGTTAAACTTCACTTTACTCAGATATGTGTAACGCTCTACGAATGGGAACACATTGCGGAACGTTTCGAGAATGCAACACATTATGCAGAAAAAGCCTTGTACAAGGTTCTGGTCAACAATTTAGTGCCTGTTGTCACCGAAGAACTTAGGGTAGACGGCCGTCCTTCCACGTGTCCTGTACATCTTCTGATCGAATTTTCAGGAACTCGAACGGAAGCAGAAACTTGCTACTGCAATTACACAACGGAAGCGTTCATCTCGACTCATGCTTCGGCAAGTCGAGAAGGAAGAGGCTGAAGCAGCGGAGCGTAAGCGTCGGGAGGAACTCGAAAAAACCAGTCGTGCCCGGCGACTTGAAGCGCGGGTGAAAAAGGAAGAGGAGGAGAGAGAAAAGCGGGAGTTGGCACGAGAAATGAGAAGGAGAGAGAGGGAGGAGAAGGAGAGAGCAAAATCAGAACAACCCGAGATTCATACTGACCCCACAACTCCTGCTGAGGGGTAAGTTTTACGTTCCCGCCATCATCGTCGCACTTACATTCCATAGAACTGACGTGCAGGTCGACGTCATGGGCAATACTCCTAATCTTCCATCCAAAAAACAAACCAGGCCACCGCGAAAGGACGCTGCCGCTTCAAACTCACAGAACGAGAGGGGCGGTCCTAAAGTTGGAGGAAGCGGGTCGAAGACGCCTGTTGGAGAGGATTGGGAACTTGATTGTGAAATTTGTCATCGACGGGGAATTAACCTGGTACGTGTACCACATAGTTTTGCAAAATTTGATGCTCATTTGGTGTATGTACCAATAGAACGATGGTACTCCCATGATGTCGTGCGGGTCATGTTCGAAATGGCAGCATATAGCTTGTCATGATCGTGCTGACCAACAGGCAGGGCGAAAACGGCGAAATTGGGACGTGGTGGAATTCATTTGTTCACAATGTCGAGTAAAGTGGGCTGGCGTAACTCCTACACAACACATGCCGCTTATAGGGCAAGGATACACTCAGCAAAATCCCTACATGAACCTTGCCGCGCAGTACGCTCACTCCAACTATAGTCTCTATGGGACAGTCAACGGGACTACATCGTACTCCCGTGAACATCAGATGTCCGATGCTCGACTTGGCGTTCCTTCACGAGTATCTACTCATGGACAACCTCATCAACAGCACCAGGCCTATGGTGCCCCGCTCACGTTTAGCCATTACCAGCCTCAGCAACGTGGTTTCTCCTCGACGACCGAATCAATGTATGCACAATCAAGCCATACTCAACCATATGGCTATTCTTCCCAGAGCCCCTATCCTCAGTACCCGATGGTGAATGGCGGGGGCCAACACTATCAGGTCAGTTATTCAATAGGTGGTCGAAGACCTGCTTTCCGAGCTCCCGGAGGCTGACTCACTGTACCTAGCAAACATCTCAGGCAAGATGGAGCGTCACCACGTCCTCTCAGCGGTCTACTACCTCTGAGCTACCAGCCACCACGGCCCATTCACTATATAATATGGGTGGGGATCGTAGCGGCGTAGTCCGATCTCCTGTTCCTGCAACACCACCGAGGCACTGGCAGCCGCCACCACAACATCAAACTACTTCCACGATCCTACCGCCTCAGCAAGGGCCACAGTCACAGTATCGGTATCATCCTTGCACTCCGCATCCCTCTGGCCCTTCTTGAAGGCACATACATTTGGTATAATTATTGTCATCTTATTGTGTTGTGTTACCTACATTCTAGTCCTAGAATATAGATGTCTGTTGTATAGTTTGTATGGACAAGGTTTTTTTTCAATGGGTATAATCATCGTAATTGTCTGCTCCTTTTATTTTGTATCAATCAAGTGTCGCGTCATTTTCTGAGTTATTTTGAGAATTTGAGGTAGGACAAATTTTGTACTGCATATGCTGTGGAACGACTTATATCTTCCTTTGGTATTCCCGCCAATTTGTCTTAACTTCTCTATCCACCCGCTCAAATGGCTCCACATTCACGACTATTCTAGACTTGGATCTGCGGGCATTAGGGTTTCTTTCCTACTTCGTAGATACAAGACTACAATCTTCATTCAAAAGATGACGTTATTGCTAACGGGGAGTTCTCGAGGTCTGGTCGTTCACCATTCATGTTGGCTCGTGATGGACATTATGTAATGACTGGCCGGCCCAGCGCTGGTGAGGTTGCATGATGCTGCCCATTATACTATATCTTCCACGGCGAGAGGCACAGAGGTATGTTCTGAATGTCAACTTCGATCAACTCCGAGAGAGATCTCAATATGGGGAAGTAAGTCAACGTACAATTTGATCCTCCACCTCATGGGGAATAGCACGTCCGTAATGATTGCTACTATGCTGCCTGTTTAGATCTACTCGGATCTCTTGAGCCAACATCATCTCCTTGTCTTTCTTAGAATCCCAACTTTTCTATATCTATGATTTTGAATAATAACTGTTCCAGAAAATGCCGGAAATGCTGCAGGAAACCATATCACCTTTCAATATCTTAACGCAGAATATTTGAACCCGAGCTTCAATGCCCCTTAATAGCCCCGTCTCAACTATTATACTTCCTTCTACCTTCCGACGAATCGCCTGGTCATTTTATCTTTTACGTCGCCTGCGTGTGTGACGTTCTGAAGATGGGAACGCTCGAATTTACTCAATTTACTCAGCAGGTGGCAAAGGTCATTCTCAATGTGGAGACAGTTAGAAAGCAGGAACAACCTCAAGGGAAACAAGAACCGCTAGACGAAATCAAGGGGACCATGAAATACTTGAGATGGTGATACACAGGGATGTGGACCAACCACTTCAAGAAGATGAGGCATACAGCTCATGCGAAGAGCTGTGTTCAATCAAAAAAGGGATTGGCCTCAATCTGTAGAGTCAACCTCAAGCATTCTGATCATGATACTTGGGAAAAGTTCTCAGTTTCCATGCTCATTTGCACTGGAATTGGAGTGAAACATTTGAATCAGAAGCAATTTGAAGGAATGGTAGGGTGCCGCACGAAAAAGATGGTTGTCGTGAATTCTTCTATTCTAATGATCAATCTTGGAACTCATCATGCTAAGTTCAGATTGCGTGGGCATCGCCCAACCCCACTCATCTTCGTTTCTTAAAAAATTACGTGTGCACCGAAACGAGACGATCCGAGCGGGCTCGAATCAAAATATATAGTTGTGAACCTCATCGCGAATCCTGGTACCGATGCATTAACTCCGGATCCACAAACTTCATCCTTCCTCTCCCTAATTCATTCATCAGCACGGTCTCCAACTTGAAACCAACAACAAAAGGACATACCCTTAAACCTTACACCTCCGCTATTACTTGCCAGCTCTTTTTCATACTTCTCCTTGATTCTCTGCAGCTCCTTCTTCCTCGCCTCTTCCAACCTCTCTTTCTCTTCTCGCTCCAACCTGGCATCATACTCTTCCTCTGTCTCCTCCCTCGGCGCGTCAGGCTTGGGAGGATTCCGATCAAGCGAGCGCGAATGCTTGCGTTTCGACTTTTTCTTTTTGCGGTCGCGTTGCCTTTCGGGGCTGAGACTACGCGATTCGGAATGAGATCTAGACCGTCTTTGAGACCGTTTTTCCAACTTGGAAGGTTCTTCTGTTGGTGAATTGGCTACACGCGGAGCGGCGTAAGTGGGTGGCTCCGAAAACCAATAACTAACCAAGTTTGCCGGAAGACGCACCTGGAAGCTTGCGCAACTCGAGCTCCCCGCAATTTGAAATAACCACAGGCGTAAGTGGACGGCTCTTCCCATCGACAGGCATCATTGAAATTTTTTGTACAACGTCAAATCCGCGTATAACGCGACCGAACACGACATGTTTGCCTGTTTGAATAGGGGTCAGGGCTACAACCAGGCAACACGAAGCGTGAGATGTACCATTTAGATGCGGGCACTCACGGAGTGTGATAAAAAATTGTGAGTTGTTGGTATTTGGACCCTTGTTCGCCATACACAAGAGCGCCTCTACGTCCAATAGTCGCTCAAGATCTTCGTCTGGGAAGGAGCTACCGTAGATGGACTCGCCACCAGTACCATTGAACTTGGTAAAGTCTGCGCAGCATCAATACATGTTAAACACGTGTAAAGATAAGGTGTACCTCCTCCTTGGATCATGAAATCCTGTATCGAACGGTGTATAGTGCTGTTCTTGTAGTACAGAGGATGCTGGCTGGATGGCGAGATGCCTCGCTCACCTGTACACAGCGCACGAAAACTACAAGATTCAGGACTTGAGCGAACACATAACGAGTAAACCTACTTTTCTGCAGTTTTGGGCGCCGTGTCATTGAAGAGTTCGAATATCACCCTTGAAGAACTTGAGGATGGGATTTATAGACAGAGATATTGGGAACAAACCTTCCCAGTGGTTGGCTGTCGACAGTAAAGTCAAAAAAAGTCCTAGGCCGGACCATGATGATGGATGTCGGCTACTAAGTATTCTTATTGTGTCACGATCAGGCATCGCGTAAAGTGTGGGCTCTCACGGACAGACAGCTATCCTCCACTCCTTTCCCTCCACCAATTCTCATGAAGCAGTACAACATCGTTGTTCTCGGAGGTCTGTCCCCTTTTATCACACATGGCCACTTACCTGATGTCACCCTAGCTGGAGGCGTCGGCAAGTCAGCACTCACAGGTAATTCATCTTGACTATCGAGACTCGGAACTCCTCAAGGTTAACGCTCGGAGCAGTCCGTTTCATCAAGGACGTCTTTGTGGAGAATTACGACCCCACGATAGAAGGTACGGCTGTTGCTACGTATATCTTACTTTAGCTCACTGGCGACATGGCAGAGGAGTACCGGAGAACGATCACCGTCGACGGACAAATATCGTCGGTATGTCACTTGAACAGGACGAATATTCGACGTCTGACACGTTTTACCGGCAGCTCGAGGTTTTGGATACTGCAGGAGCCGAACAATTTACATCGCTCAACGAGGTGTATATTAAGGTACGTTCATTCCTCATCTTGCATTTTCTCTCGGTTTGCAATGAATGATTATTTATAGTCGGGACGAGGATTCGTACTCGTTTTCAGGTAAGTGCGTTTGCTCATGCTTTGGACACTTATTTTATGTTCTTTTCAGTCTGACGAACGAGGCCAGTCTACGAGAAGTCGATAACTTGCGGAAGCAAATATATCGAATCAAAGGCGAAGATCGAGTCAGTTCAAACTCGATTGTCACCCTTTCCGATTGAAAAGCATCTACGTTACTTACAGGACGTTCCAATTGTCGTCGTCGGCACCAAGCTTGATCTTGTCAGCGAGCGGGAAGTGCAGCGCACAACGATATCCACCCTTGCAAACCGCTGGGCCCTCCCATTCTATGAGACGTCTGCCAAGAAAAACTGGCACATAACAGACGTCTTCGAAGACCTCGTGAAGCAGATGCGCCAGAAATATCCACAAGAAATCATCAAACCGAAGAAGAAACCACATTGTATTATCATGTAGTTTCAATTAGCTCTTTCCATTCTATGTGAGCATAGCCAATACTCTTGCTGCGACCCTGACTCATCTCCTCGGCGCCGATCATCAAACTCGAAAGGCTTTCTATGTACACATTTCACGTCGATTTACGCTCATGGACGCTACTCATTTACCCGGCACCCATCTACATATACCCTCTCTATTTAGGGCTACTTATTGTAATTTCCTAGATGCAGGCTTTCGGATACTCATGTCAATTATATATTGCGGGTATGACTTCTTCCGGATCCGGACTGATCGAGTGAGTGGCAGTGCAATATTTGTGCATGCTATGCAGCGCGGCAAGCTTTGTTTGGGTAAATTTTCTACTCCGCCAACTTGATTCCTTGCACTCACCACGACCCTCCCTCACCCCTACATTTACACATAAAATCAAATGGTCAGTCATCAAAGGTTTTTCAGACTCATGCTTACTCTGTATTCTAGAGTTACGGCGGATACGGTGGTGGTGGACACGGTGGCGGTTACGGTGGTGGCGGCGGTGGAGGCGGGTATGGTGGTTGGGACAACGACAAGATGTCAAATTTAGGCGGAACTCTTCGTCAAGTAGACTGGTCACACACCAAACTCGAGCGCTTTGAAAAGAACTTCTATGTTGAAGATAAGCGGGTCTCCAGCCGTTCGCAGTCCGAGATCGACGAGTTTCGGCGCAGCAAGGAAATCCGGGTATGTTACTGTTTTCATACTCTCCAGCTTTCTAACACATATACAGGTCCAGGGTCGGGGTGTTCCAAGGCCAGTGATGTCTTTTGACGAATGTGGCTTCCCTGAATACCTCTTGTCGACTATCCGTGCCCAAGGCTTCGAGTCACCCACCCCGATTCAGTGTCAAGCATGGCCCATGGCCCTTAGCGGTCGTGATGTCGTAGCTATTGCTCAAACCGGAAGTGGAAAAACTATTTCTTTCGCTCTTCCTGCCATGCTCCACATTAATGCGTAAGTCTCCTGCCGGAATCGTGATTAATCTAACTTCCGTTTACAGACAACCTCTTCTTGCCCCTGGAGATGGTCCCATTGTTCTCGTTCTCGCTCCCACTCGTGAACTTGCTGTGCAAATTCAACAAGAGTGCTCAAAATTCGGGTCAGTCCACTCCTTCAGTTCCTTCTCAACCTCGATCTGATCTTTTCTTTTCGTCTTTCAGCTCCAACTCCCGCATCCGCAATACCGCTATCTACGGAGGTGCACCTAAAGGCCCGCAAATCCGTGACCTGCAGCGTGGTGTTGAGATCGTCATTGCTACACCAGGGCGCCTCATTGACATGCTAGAAACGCAAAAGACCAACCTCCGTCGCGTCACTTACCTTGTTATGGACGAAGCCGATCGCATGCTGGACATGGGTTTCGAACCTCAGATTCGTAAAATTGTCAGCCAGATCCGCCCGGATCGTCAGACGCTCATGTTCAGTGCCACCTGGCCCAAAGATGTCCAGAAGCTCGCTAATGTATGTCTTTCCATACGATTCTACCGTTGATATATTGAAAGTCGTTTTTAGGATTTCCTGACTGACACGATCCAAGTCAACATCGGATCCATGGACCTTCAAGCCAACCATAACATTCAACAGATCGTCGAAATTTGCAGTGACTTTGAGAAGCGGGCAAAACTTATCAAACACCTTGATCAGATCAGTGCTGAAAATGCTAAGGTGCTCATCTTCGTTGCAACCAAGAGGGTAGCAGACGACCTCACCAAATACCTGCGTCAAGACGGTTGGCCTGCACTCGCTATCCACGGTGATAAAGAACAGTGAATGTTATCTTTCAATTATTTTTATGACTCTAACCAGGAATCGTCACACAGGCGTGAGCGTGATTGGGTACTGGGCGAGTTCAAGGCCGGTCGCTCTCCTATTCTCATTGCCACAGACGTCGCGTCTCGTGGTCTTGGTACGTTGTCTCTTTCAATTTACGACAAGCGCTCCATCACTGTGCATACCCGTGCTCCGTTCCACCTGTTACCTTTGATTTCTCCTTTTTTTTAGCGAACTTTGCCCCCTCGAGGGGTTCAGCTTCGCCTTGGCTGGCTCGTGCTTGTGCGGTATCCTAACGGTAATTTTCGTTGCTATATCGTTTGGGGACCAAACACCAGCTGCACACCGCCCGCCCGTCGTGGTTATGACACTGCAAGGAACGTAGGAGCGTCACTCCGGAGACACAAAAGCACACGTAGATGATGAACACGCGCAGCAA
>JABCKS010025395.1:0-16428 GCA_018851325.1 Termitomyces sp. DKA19 | reverse complement strand
AGTTGTGCCAGTGAGCAAAAGGGAGCAATCAGTGCCCTGCAGGGAAACTACATTCCTTGCCTATACCAACCAAGCCCTGGGATTTAATTGGAATGGACTTTATTGGTCCATTCCCAGAATCTAAAGGCTTTAATTACCTATGGGTAATTATATGTTGCATGACCAGTATGGTACATCTGGTACCAGTACATACTACCATGACAGCATCTCAGCTGTCCTGGATTTATCTGCAAGAGATAGTGAGACTACATAGTCTCCCTAGCTCTATCATCAGTGACTGTGATTCTAAGTTCACATCAAAATGGTGGCATGAACTACATAAGATTTGAGGAGCCAAGCTCCTAATATCAACATCTTTTTATCTGCAAATGGATGGACAGACAGAATGAGCCAACCATAGCATTGGACAAATATTGAGGACAGTTGTACAACCTGATCAATGCAATTGGGTTAAATGCATCAACCTCATGGAGTTCACAATCAATGTGAGCATGTCAGAGTTGACAAAGTATGCACCATTTGAGTTGAACAGTGGCTACCTGCCCTCTATAATAAAGGAGATCAGGTCTGACTCAGCTATTCCTAACAGAATATGAGATTTTACATTACAAGCGCTGCAGAATCTAGCCACAGTGCATAATGCAATTATAGAGGCATACATCTTTCAGATGCATACCACTAACCAGTGGCACCAGGAAGGACCTGATATTATGAAAGGTACATTAGTATACCTTTAAGAATTTGACTCTACCCAGAGAACAAGCTTGTAAGCTTTGTTCCAAATGGGTAGGGCCCTATTGGGTCTTGGAGGTCTTAATTATACTTTAGAACTTCTAGGAGCCTTGCATATGCAAAGGCTCCATCTTAAGTTCCATATTTTACTGTTGTGGCCCTATAAGGCCACCGATAATGCAAAATTTCCAAATCAGATGACGCTGCAGCCATATAACTTTGGCACCCCTGATGATCAGGAATGGTTTGTCAATGACCTCATAGGTCATTGGTGGACCCAATCTGGATTGGAATTTGAGGTTCAATGGAGCCTTGGGGATATGACTTGGGAGTTGTTGAAGATATGCAAGGACCTAGAGACCCTTGACAGGTATTTGAAGGTCCAGGGGGTAAAATGCTCTGGGCAATTAGCACAATAAAGTACATCACATAGATAAGCTATAGACTTCTAGTCTGTGGTGTGTTGATATATTAGCCGGTTTATGGCTAATGCTAGTATGCTGGTGGTAGGCACCATATTAGTCAGCCATGTGGGGCTGCTAAAAGGGTCATCTGTGTAAAGTTCTTTTTCTCTCAACAACAGAGTACTATCATCTGTATAGTAGACATACTTTAGACTCTGTCTAAGAAAAACAACCCAAGCAATCAGGAAGGGGGCTTTGGCCTGCCTCCCCACAAAAATTTGAGCCACACCAGTGGCTCAAGGGGGGAGAGAAGAGGAGAGCAGGGCCATGATGTGGCCATGCCAGCATATGGAGCTTTGAGCCACCCTGTAGCTCAACAAGGATGAGGAGCAGCTCAAGGAGGAGCTGTGGGCCATCAGGGCTCATGTAGGGGATGCACATCATCCCCTCCGTGATTTGTGGAGGGCTCTTCCTGACAGGTATAACTACTGTCATACCAAGACATGTTTTTTGGCAAACAGCCAGTACCTATACAGCCTGTATGGTTGCATGAGTTTGGCCAATATGTGTTACCACAAGTTCCTATGGTAACTCAGTCCTTTTCAGCAGGTCCTCAAGTACCTGCTACAATAGCAAATCCTAGGATGAGCCAGAATAGGTTTGCCCCTATGTCACCCCACAAGATGGATGTGGATGATACCACCTTGGCAGCACCAATGGCAAGTGAGTCATCAGTGCCATACTATGGCTCTGAGTACCTAGGGTGTACAAGGGACACCCTTGGGTCAAAAAAGAAGGGAAAAGCAAAGGCTCATGAGCCTTCACCTAATGTGGAGGCAGATGAGCAACTGGCTCATCTACTATAGTGTCTACACAATACTGGAGTACCAAAGGACATCAGATTGGACATCCTTGAGAATTCTGTAGTGCAAATTGCACTCAATCAAGTTCTAAACAAGCTTGACATTGCTCAATGTCAGAGGGACAAGGCCTGAGTGGATCTCTATCACTCTGCAATGGGATTGGAGAAGAGAGTAGCTTCTTCAGTCAGGGATTTGCCACAGAAGGCCTGTAGACAGGACCTTTAATCTACCTCTGGGAATAGGGCACCAGTGTTGCCCTATAAGGACCTTGGTCCTTTAGGTGAAGATGTGGAAATGGAGAAAGCCACCCCCTCATAGTTGAAGGGGAAGAAGGTCAAGCTTCCTTCTCCCAAGGTAATTGTAACTGGGTCTGTAAACTCAGTACCCATTGTGCCAATAGACTTGTCAAAGCCTATACTTCCTCCCAAGGCTAGTGCTGTGGCACCATCCAGCAAATCATCAAAGGAGGGCTTGTTAAAGAGCAATAAGCCTGTTGTCCACCATAAGGTATATTTCCCTCAGAATGTACCTGATTGAGCCCATCCTGGCTATATTGAGGTTAATGAACCTCATATCTATACATTTCCTTACAAATACCCTAAGTAGCCACCACCTATTGTAAACCACAAGGAGAATGACAAAAAATTCTTCATTACTCAGCCCTGGGGTAGTGAGGGGGATGATTTTGGGTCCAATGAGATGGACCCATCGAGAGAATATCAGGATATTGAACCTGATGATAACATACAAACACGTCATTTAAAACAAGTGCATAATGCTAAGGTCAAGTGACATTTAGCTGCAGATGCCCAGAAGTCCAAACAGGACTTCAAAAAGCTTAATGATACAGTGCCTAGCTGCCTTCCAGATAGCTGGGAAACTACCTTTGTCAATAGGTGTTGGGAATGCCAAAATGACTTTAGGGGCATCTTGCACTCTAACTTCTACTGGTTGCCAACAACTAATATAGTTTACGTAGGTGAAGAGGCAAAGATTGTCCACATTTATGAGTTGGCTGGGATGGTGTATACTACCCAGTCATACTATAAATTATATCAATGGGTCCCACAAGGGATGCCCATGAACCCTGAGCAGGTATAGCTGCTTGTACAAGTTACCAAAGAGAATGGTACTTTGATGACTATGTGGGAGTGCATTCATACTGTGCTCCTGCTTCAGGAGTTCCATAGGATCTCCTACTTTATGCACAGTATGTGGCAGGACCAGTCAATGCACCAAGTCCTTGAAATAGACATGGTTGATGTTGTGCACCACTTACTGTGTGATGATAGGTACTGGCTACTGGTGCCTCTACCTTCACAAGCATCAGCTATATTAGGCTGACTTGAGAATTTAACTTGTGGTGTGGGACTGCCTCCAGTCCCTATTGAGCACCACTTTAAGATAGACAGGTGGGCACAATATCTATTGCACCACTGTCATCCCAGATCCCAGAACTTTGTGTCTGGGATCACTATAGATATTTCTGGATGAGTCAGCCAAGGCGCTGTCTTCAGCTACATCCTCACATGCACATTGGCACCCACTGGTGCCTATGCTTGTGCTGCCTATATGAGAGCCTTTGCTCTCATTGCTGCTTGCCCATGCCTCTATGCTGAGGCTGTGGAAGTGTACAATAGGGAAAGTATGATGCCCTTTCAGGCCATCAATAACTACAGTTTCCCAATGCACAGGCTCTATGTCAAGCCTGGGCAAGTTGCCAACCTTGGCAATATGGAGGTGCTTTGTCACCTCCTTGCTAATAGAATTCCACATGTATGGATGGACCATGCATATACTTATGGTATATACTACCTGGACTATCACTGGTCTGGGAGTGGTCTGTGTACTGACCTCTTTGTGAGTGTTGATGATAATAGGCATTGATGCCTGGAGCTCTATAGACCTCCAGGAACTTTGCCTGGATATGATGGGTGGTATGAGCCCACTCCTGACAATTGAGAATGCTGTTGTGTTCTCATTCAACTTTTGGAGGCCAAAGATCTCCAGCCACTCTCAGATCAAGAGTGGCTTTGTTATGGTGAAGATGCCAGGTTCAGATACCTGGCTAATTGTCCAGCAGTGGCTGTCCATGTCCTTCTGGCACCACCATCTATGGTGATGCCTGCTATTCCACCAGAGGGACCTGACAAGTCCCTCATGCAACCAGATCCACCTGAGGAGGCTGAACTCTCAGCCTCCTCTCCTACTCCTATACCAGAATCTGGTACTGTGCAGATGGGGACAACTTCCATGCCCCCACTCATTACTGACATGGCTGGTGACACTGAAAATACTGTTTCCACTTCAGACCCACCTCCGGAGATGAGGCCAAGTGAAACTACAGCCAATGCTGCAGTCTCAGAGTGCCCCACTGAGGCAACAGATCATACTGTTGCCTCACAATCCCTTGCTTCAGTCAACACTGAAGCCATGAAGTGGGATGAAGTAACCACCATTGAGGAAGCTGCACTAGAACCAATGAACACAGAGGCTACCTAATAGAGCCTCTACAGTATTCCTGGACAGACAGGAAGGGACATTCACTAGTTCCTTCTGGTTGCCCTATAGTAGAGTCCCTAATAGCAATAGCAACTTTCTTTAAGTTGCTATTGGAACACCTCAGCCACTAGAAAAACACTGGTGAGATGGGCAGGATGCTATCTCCTGTCCTATATTCTTTGAAATTATTTTACTTAATCATGAGACTCCTTACAGTCTCATTTAATCTTTATTCATTAATTATTTAATGAGACCTGTAATAGTCTCATGAGGGGGGTATGTAACAGCTCATGTGCATTATACTCTTACTATACAAATTATTGATATTTACCATTATTACTAATTATTACTTATTTAATGTATATATAAGTTGTGAGGTTAATTACATAACCTCAAGTAGTCTTTTTGCACAACCATAGCCAGAATCAATAGATAGGTTCTGACTTACAGTGCAGTGTGTGAAAGGCTAAGTAACTCCATTACAGAAACTCAAGGAGTGCAGTGAGGTTAGAGCTGGGACTTGACATTGAGTTGAAAACTCAAGGCTCTAACTAAGTACAGCAAGGTAATAAGACCCATCTGTCACTGAGTATAGTTATCAACATCTCTGACTATCTCATTGGGACAGCACATGACCTGGGGATCAGCATCAGATTTGCATGAGACCTTAGCAACCACAGGATTTTTTTGGATTATGAGCATTTATCATGTGGAGCCTAGACTGCATATCTGGAATGACCTTGCCAAAAGCCCCCTTAGTGACATTTGCTAGCAACAATCCTTAGCAACATAGGCACTTTGCTTTCAAAATAAACATACAGACATGTGACTTCTTGGACCCTTCATCTTTCTTGATTACTAACATACTTGAATAGCATCTACACTTCAGATATTGACATTTGGTATGCTCTTTATTTTCATTCTGACACATAGTATGCACTTTTTGACATCAAATACTTACATTTGGTTACTATCTTGACACCCAGTATGCATCTTGGCAGATGCCATTACTTGTGGTAACCATCTTTCTTTTTAGGCTACATTACTGACAAACAGTATAAATACCCCCTATACATACCTAGTAGAACAATGAAGAAACAGACAGAGCAACCCTAAGTACTTAGCCCTCAGTATCTCCTTTAGCTCCAGAGCTCATTCTTGTTCACCCTTACCCTTGTTAACAGCTTAGTAACAAGCCTTAGTGACTTTGTCCTTGGTTTAGCATGGTACCAAGTATAGGTGCCTTAGTGTTATAGTGTCTTAGTGATGTTAGTGACTATGGCTAGTGACAAGTCTCATGTGTTCCCCAAGTTCCTCTCCATTTGACTTACATTCTTGCTTCCTTTGTCCCTCCTTGTTGCTGGGGTTTTTACCTACCTTAGTAATATCTTCTTAGTGGTTGTTTGCCTAACAACTTGTTCTTAGCCCCTTTCCTACTTTAGCAACTTCTGTTTACCTTACCAACATCCCTATCACATACTACTTTGCCCTCTACTCCTATTCCATTTTTTCATTTAGCAACTTAGCAACATACCATTAGTGTTTAGTGACTTAGGCTAACATTAGCAACTCCTTTTACTTACAACCCTTTTTCACCCTACTCTCAACAGCTCTTGTTCTCTGGGACAATTACTGACTTGCCCTCACATATATCCTACTGCCAGCTACCCTATCTGGTTGCCAGTGCACTCTAGGTCTTCCTTTTGGTTTTCTGCATAGCAGCTAGACAGCATAGGAGCACATCATTTTGGAGCTCACTACAAGGAATTTTAGGTAATCATTCTGCCAGAAACCAGGGCCCAAGCAAAACCATCACTTGGAATCTACTGCTAAGTTATCCAACTCTTTGCTATTAACCCCCCCTAGTACACCAGATATCCAGCTCAGACTGCTTGCAGTTTAAGTTAGAAGTTGCTAGGAACCTCCTCAATATTAGCAAACTTCTTAGTGACTTTCCAGGAGCATTTGTAGAGAGCTTTCTTAGTGCTCCATTATCACCACTATTCACTACCAACTCCTTTGTCTTCTTCCCCAAGAATCATTGAACTTCTGCTTCACCCAAAGACCAATAAGTACCACGCCCACTAATAATACCAATAATTGCTATGAATAATGATTCTGTCACCCACTGTGCTTGGATGGCCCCTTGTAATAACACAACAGCTCCTAAATGGGATGAGAGCTACCCTAGGGAGCTCTCTCAATACTTCAAGGCAATTGGAGTATCTTTTTGCTGACTGTGGTATCACTGATGATACCCAGAAAAAGGAATATGCAGCTCACTATGTCTCTTATGACATGGCAGAAACTTAGCTTGGCTTACTGGAATTTAGCAACAACCTAGCAATTGGCAACAATGTTCCCCAGCCTCACATATATCAGGAATGGAAAGCAGTGGTACTTAGGTTATACCCTGGAGCTGATGCTAATACATGGTATACTCTTGGCAATCTCAAGTAACTTGTCAACCAATAGCAGTTTAGTGACATTGGGACAATTTTCCAACTACTATTGGGATTTCCAATGAATTACTAGGTGGCTTGTCACTAATAGCAAACTTTACCAAAATGAAGGACATCACTTATTCCAGCAAGGTATCCCCACATTGCTATGGTCTAAAATCATCTGCCAGCTTGAAATCATGCTTCTTGATCACCACCTCAAAGATCCTTATGATGTGGAACAGGTCTTTGAAGGTGCAAAATGGGTATTAAAGGGTACTGATACAGCAACTACCAAGTCTACTGCTACTGCCACATATGTTGCTAGTACTCCCAGTATCATTCCAGCACCCACTGTTTCTGCTATGCCACCCCCTGCCCCTAAATGCAAAGCCATTGAATTAGCAACAACCACAGCAATCATTAGTGCCCTGGAATGCCTGGAAGCACTTTTTGCTAACAGTAGTCAGCCCCACCAGCAAAATCAGTTCAACAATGCTTGCCACTTTTGTGGCAAATCTGGTCATACTATGGTATGAAGTACTTGTATCTAACTAGAACATATGATCCAGCAGGGCAGAATCCATTGAAATGCTGAAGGAAAGATTGTCTTACTGTCTGGTGCTATGATCCTGAACTATTTTGGCAAATGGCTTTACAAGGATCATATCAAGAAATGGCACTGCTTAAACTCTGGACAGATTATTACCAGCAGACTCTCATCCAATGCTAACCCAGACTCTGAGCAAGCAATTATGCAGCAGTTGCTAATCCATGAGGTACTACAGCAGGATATTACTACTAGCAGATTGCTAACAAAGGACAAACATATTGAGGCCTTGGAATGAGAATTATTTGCCCTGTAACAAGCTGGCAAAAAGTTTGATGGTGTACAAGTTCCCTGAGCTCCTTACTGAACCTAGCAACAAGGCCCCCATTCCACTAGCAACTAGCAGCACACTGGTGACTACCCCTTCCCCTAACCAAGCACTGACTCCTACTGCTAAGCTAGTTGACAAAGGCAAAGCACCAGAACAATCTGTTGCTAAGGATTTGCCACCTATTGCTAAGCCCATTGAACCCATTCCCCAGCCCTCTGTACATCTGTTTTCTGGAATCCCTGCTTGCTACACTCTGCCCACTAACAGGAATTTTGCTGCTCCAGATTGTCATAACAACGCTGCTTACAGGAAAATGCCCCCCATTTATGACATTGAACAATCCAAGGCTGTTTTTGATTGAGTTTTAAGCACCCAGGTCACAGTCTCAGTAAAGGAGCTCTGCTCAATGGCACTGGACATCAGGCATTAGCTTAGGACAGCAGGTATGCCCAAGCAACAAGTAGGAATGAATGCTAACATGGTATAGAACCCTAGTGACATATTTGAAGAAGTGTTACCAACATTTGCTATGGACAAGCCATAGTTTTTGCTAAGTTCCAGTACTGGTACTGCTAATAGACTCACCTTGGCCCAGGCTAAGGTCTCTTCAATTGACCCAGTAAAAGCCTACATCAAGTTGCTACCTCCTGGGGAGGAACCTGTAGTTTTAATGGTTGCTAAGGATTTCCAGTTGCTAAGGTCCATCATGATGCTAATCAACAACTGAGAAGAAATAGAGTGTATCATGGATAGTAGGTCTCAGATTATCTCCATGTCAGCAGAAGTTGCTAATGATCTTGACTTATTCTATGATCCCAGTATCATCTTGAATATGCAGAGCACTAATGGCACATTGGATAAATTGCTAGGACTTGCTAGGAACATACTCTGTACCATTAGCAACTTGACACTATATCTTCAGATTCATGTATTATGGTCCCCTGCCTATGACATCCTCCTTGGTTGACCCTTTGATATCCGTACCAAAAGTGTGGTCAATACTCTTAGCAACATTGAGACCACCATTATAGTCACAGATTCCAATTCAGGCATGTAATGCACAATACCAATGTTTCTCTGTGGGAAATATAAAAGAAACAATTGTCAAAAGGTTCACTATGAGACAGAACTGCCATAGTCCTTTCAGAGCCAATCAGAATAGCAACAACACTAACAACTTAGTGACTATTATTAGCTATGACCATTCAACTGGTCTAGTGACTTATATAGCTTCTTGTGATTTGGATGATAATATTTTACTTACAACATCTTGCACACATAGAGACTCTTCTTTAGCCTACCTATATACTACCACTAGTGATTTTTGCCCTTCTTCATTACCTCCTTGGTCTTATTTTATTTCCACTGATATTTCTAACCCTTTGATTCTTGGACAGACTTTACCCCTTAATACTTGCATTATGGACATGGCACCTACATATGTTAACATTCCTTTCCAGGCACAGCATATTGCTAACAATCCTGCTAAAAGAAAAGGAGTATAGGTGAAAAAGAAATATAAGCCAGTTGCTATGAAGATCAAACCTGTTGCTGGCAAAGTGAGTGAAGATTTTAGAATTGAGTAACAAATCCTTGGTGATCCACTAGCAACTATGCCACCACTCAATCTGAACCCTCCCCTATTTATACCAACCTAGCAATTCACTAACAACTGACAAGCAATATTTGTTAAAGACCATGACACTGGCTTTCTCACTAGCAACAAACTCAATGTCCTCATTGATCTTGTTGCCAAGCAGGAAAAGGCTTTTGCTTGGGAAGACTCTGAACAAGGAAGCTTTCACCTTTCACTCTGACTTCTTTCCCCCTATTAGGATACTGACAATCCTCCATGTCCCCTGGATTTAGCATAATTGCTCTATTCCCCCAGGACTCAAGAAAGAAGTATGCAAGATCATCCATGACAAGATCAAGGCTGGTGTCTATGAACCCTCAAACTCTGCTTATTGATCCTGCTGGTTTTGTGTCCTCAAGAAGAGTGATAAGCTCCAGATTGTACATAGTCTAGAGGCCACTAAATTGTGTCACCATTTGCCATTCTGGAGTACCCCCTTTCCCAGATTATGTTAACAAGTCTTTTACTGGACAAATTTGTGGAGTGACACTAGACCTTTTTGTTGGCTATGATAAGCAACTAATTGACCCAGCCTCCTATGACTTAATGACATTCCAGACCCCATTTGGCACTCTCCATTTAGTGACCCTACCAATGGGTTGGACCAACTCAATACCAATCTTCTATGACAATGTTACCTTCATCCTGTAGCCCAAGATCCCCCATAACATACTCAGTTTTATTGACAACATTGGCACTAAGGATACTAAAGACTGGAAGCTTGTTAACAGTATTCCCACTAAGCATCCCACTAACCCAAATATTTGCTTAGCTCTCTGGGAGTTCTTTGAGCTTGAGCTTCTTAACTGGATTTTCCAGCAAATGAAGTACTGTGGCAGTACATTTTCTAGTCACAAGCTTGTCTTATGTGCCCCAATGTTCAAGATCTTGGGACATATTTACATGTCTAGTGGTTGAGTTCCAGACAAAAGTCACTTAGCCTTGCTTAAGCAATGGAGTCCCTGCCAGTCACTATCTGAAGTCAGAGCCTTTTTGGGAACAGTCAGTGTCCTTAGGATTTTCATTAAGAATTTCACTTATCACACTAACAACTTAATAAAACTCACATATACTGGAGTTCCTTTTGAGTTTGGCCCTGACCAAGTCAATGCCCAAAGAGACCTTGTTAATGCTCTCAAAGATGCTAAGCCCCTAGTCCCCATTGACTATGAATCATCTGACTCCATCATCTTAGCAGTTGATATGTCATACATTGCTATAGGCTACTACCTCTGCCAGTGCCATAGTGACAACCACAAAGAACATCACTACAATTGCTTTGGGTCCATCACACTTAACAATAGGGAATCATGATTCAGTCACCCCAAGCCTGAGCTCTATAGCCTCTACCAGGCTTTGCAGGTATTACAGATGTATTTTATAAGAGTTAGGAACCTCATCATTAAAGTTGATACTCACTACATCAAGAGTATGCTTCAGAACCCTGACATTCAGCCCTCAGCTAGCATGAATTACTGGATTATGGCTTTGATATTCTATTTTGAGCTTGTGCATATTAGAGGTACCTTCCATAGCCCAGATGGACTTTCACAATGACTGCTACAGCCTAGTGACCCTCTTCCTGATGATAGTGACAACTCTGTATATGAGGATTGGATTGATCAACTACATAGCTTCATTTACTAAGTCCAGCTCCCCTTCCTCTTACTTCATCATATCTCTTCAGTTTCACAATCCATGCCCCCAGTCTTTGAGTACCAGCCCTTAGTGACATTTGCTAGCAACACTTTTTATACAGCACCCCCACATTTAGTGACTACTGACAATTTTCTGCCTTTATGGGATGATGCCACTACTGTATATAGTGACATGCCATGTTCTGCTAAGGCCATTGCTAGCAATGCTCATATTACTTTGGTCCAGAAGTGGCTTAGCAATTTAGTCAGGCCAGACAACTTTAGCAATGATGCCTATTCCAAGTTTATTCACTATACTGCTATGTTCTTTACTGTAGATAGTAAGCTTTAGTGACAAAATAAGGATGGTGCATACAAGTTGTTTATTCTGAGCAATCACTGCTTATAAATCTTGCAAGCAATGCATGATGACTTGGGCCATAGAGGACTTTTTGCTACTCAGTCAGTCCTATTGGAGCATTTTTGGTGGCCCCATGTTAGCACAGATATTGTATGGTATATTCATACATGCCACATCTGCCAGGTTCACCAAATGACAAAAGTACTTATTTCACTGGTTGTTGCTATGCCAGCACCCTTGTTTAGCAAGATATACATTGACACCATGTTCATGCCACCTTTCAATAGATTTAAATATATCATCCAAGAACTTTGTTTGCTAACATATTATCCTGAGTTCCATATACTTGCTAGGGAGAATAGCAATGCCATTGTCAAGTAGTTATATGAAGATGTCATTTGTTGCTGGGGAGCCCTTAGCAAAATTGTTACTAACAATGGCACTCCTATTCTGAGAGCAGTGGCTTACTTAGCAAAGAAGTACAACTTGCACCATATTTGGGTCTCTGGGTACAACAAGTGCACTGATGGCATAGTTGAGCAACCTCACTTTAACATTTGCCAGGCTCTTTTCAAGGTGGTGGATGGTGATCAATTCAGGTGGAGTACTGTATGTTATTCTGTCTTTTGGTCAGAACATGTTACAGTATGCAAGCAAATGGGTTGTTCCCCTTATTATGCTGTTATCAGTACCCATCCTCTTCTTTCCACAGACATTGTGGAAGTGACAGATCTGCAACTACCACCAAATTCTCTATTGTCTTCTACCAACCTGATAGCCCACTGAACAATCAATTTACAATGTTGCCAGGAAGATCTCAAGTGACTCCATGATACTGTCCTTAGCACTTGTTATTTAGCCACTATTCATTTTGAAGTAGAACACACCACTACAATTTGCAACTACAATTTTCAGACCAGTGATCTTGTATTGATGAGAAATACTAGAATCAAAGTATCTCATAACAAAAAGATGAGGCCTTGTTACTTAGGCCCTTTAGTAGTAATATCTTGTAACTGTGGAAGTGCTTACATCCTTTATGAATTAGATGGTTCAGTGTTGCATCAACCAGTAGCTGCCTTTCACTTGATCCTATATTTTGCTAGAGAATGCATATCAGTGCCTAGCAATACTTTTGACATTGATACCTCCCACTTACATGAACTCAAACAAACTGATCTAGTGGACAATGACAATGTTAGCAATGTTGCTAACAAAACCAACAACTAAATAACCATTCACTAAGCCATAGCAACCTTCATTTCCAATTCTACTTATATATTTATTATACATTCAGAAAAAACTGTCACTTACAAATAACAAAAACATTAAGTCCTTCATTTTGTCTATTTTATATCATCTCTTGTTCATTTTACTCCACAGACTTTTACTTCTTGATATTTTTCACTATAATGCTGTGCTTAGCAACTTTTTGCTAGTGACTAGCACACCTTCAGGGTTTTTATGCCATGATGATTTACTGAGCATTTCCCCTTGTAGTCACTAGTGCCAAGCAACAATTGCTAGTATGTAGCAATTATTCTGTCTTTGTCTTTTCTTCTTAATCTTAGACCTTATTTAATTTTACTTACCTTCTGTTTCTTATATTGTTTCTTAATGCTTTTCTGACTTTAGTTCAATATGTTACATTTTAGGGCAGGTACAAGCTTCAAGTAGAGCTGCCCTAGCCTCATCCAGAGACTGCTGGAAGTGTTGCTCTAGCCCAGCTGCTCTTCCCTCAAACCCCCATAGCAAGGAGGCAGGCATCAATGGCTTTGGTAGTGCTAGATCTTCACCCAGCCACCCCAGATCATTGTCACCAACCTCCCTCAAGGGGGCAGGAGTATGAAGCACCTAGCAACATCATTGTCAGTGAAAGTTATAGCAACAAAAGGGACTTCAAAACTCACTGGGGCCAGAGCTTCTACTACCTCTACCACAATCTCATCATCTGCCTCTTCTTTAGTAACCTCTACCCTACCCCATTCCTCTTTGTCATCCTCTTCCACTACCTCCTCCTCAATCATTGCCCCACCAGTACCTTCTTCTGGCTCCCTTGCTGCTAAGCCAGTCTCTTCTGAAACAGTTGCTGCTTTAGCCTCTGCTACAGGTGTTGCCAGCCACATTTTGACATCATCCTTGGACTCTATGATGCTAGCAGTAACTTGCTGTCACTTGGTAAGAGCTAGGGGTTCTTTGTTGCTACTCCTGCTAACCTTGCTCTTGACAATGCCCTGACTCTTCTGAAAGCACTTGCCCCTAGCAACAACTTGACCTCTGACTGTTGTCTCATCCTGCTTAATTGGCAGATTCAAGCTTGAATGCTTAACCTGGATGGGGTATCCTGTGGCTACTAACTCCCTTTGCCTCCTCACAAACTCCCTAGCTTAGTGGACAAGGGTGGCTCTAGTCACTATTGTAGCAACAAAACAGCCTCCACAACTCCTTGACAATCATCCATAGTAGGAGCAACCCTTTCTTGTACTATTACAGTGATAGCAGGGTTGGGTGCCAGTAGAGTACCAGCAGCCTTTGAAATTGTTCTCTGACCAGCAGTAGTCACACTGGAAGAGGTTAGCAATGTTCTAGCAAAAAGCAAAAGAAAACTTACCACTCCTTATTCTGCCCTGAATGCCTAATGCTCCACTGGCAACACTGTTATCTTCCCCTTTACCTTCACTAAGGCTACTCTGGTCTCCATCCCACTATCCACCACTGTGGAGGCTTTCTGCTAACAAAGAAGTCCTACAAGCTCCTTATTAGTGAAGGAGTCTTGAATGGGTTCCTATTGACAAGTTAGCAAGTGTTACTAAGCACTAGCAAATAAGTAAAGACTTACCTCAAATTCCTCATCATCCTCTCTCACTTTACCTTTGCCCTTTGGAGTCTTTGGGTGTCTTGGTGATGCTGCTGGCTTCTTAGCAATGCTACCAACCACATGCTTGGAAGTGGAGGGGCCAGCTTCCTTATCTACTCCATAATCCTTGCTACAGCTTTGCCCCATTATTATTACCAGCTTGCATGGTGGGTGCTGGAAGAAAAATTGATTGTTAGGAGACAAGTCCTCAAAAAGCTAAAGTTACCTAAGCAATGCTGCTAGCCCAGGTAACACTGCTATTACTCACAGTTATATTAGTCTCCAAGTCTTCTAGTAAATACTCAAGAGAAGTAGGAGGGGGAATCTAGTAACATTCATTAGTGAAAACAGAGAGACAAACAGAGGGCACTTACAAAATGCTTAGTAAAAACTTCCATCCATTCTTCCCCTTTAAACTGCTCATAAAGGGCCCAATACCCTCAGTCCACATCTGCTAGCTCTAGCCAGTCAAGTCCACTACCAGCAGTCTCAAACCAGCAAAGCTATGTCTTGATGATAGTGGTGGCTGCCCCACAAGGATTCATTGCTAATTGTTGGTGGGCAGTCACTAAGAGGTAATTGGCCTTCCCCAGGAAGACTTCAGCTATGGTGTGTTTGTTGATTGGATCAGCAATAAGGGAGGCCATAGCAATTGGACATAGATTAGATCTGAGAAAGAGGCAGAGAGGAGAGGAGGAGAGAACTGGGTTGGAGTTCAGCCAAGTGCCAGTCTTTTATGCACTTTTTCTTTTCTATGCATGGACCATTCAAGTAATCATAGAACTTGGTTGACTAAGGACAGTCAAGATTTCAGCATAGAGGAGGATGATAAGACCTATCTGTTGCTAAGTACAGTTACCAATATCTCCAACTATCTTGTTGTGACAGCATATGACCTGGGGATCAGCATGAGATTTGCATGAGACCTTAGTAACCATAGGATTTTTTTGGATCATTAGCATTTATCATGTGAAGCCTAGACCATGCATCTGGAATGACTTCACCAAAAGCCCCCTTAGTAACATTCACTAGTGACAATCCTTAGCAACATAGGCACTTTGCTTTCAAAATGAACATATGGACATGTGACTTCTTGGACCCTTCATTTTTCTTGATTACTAACATACTTGAACAGCATCTATACTTCAGATACTGACATTTGTTATGCTCTTTATTTTCATTCTAACACATAGTATATACTTTTTGACATCAAATACTTATGTTTGGTTACCATCTTGACACCCAGTATGCATTTTGGCAGATACTATTATCCGCAGTAATCATCTTTCTTTTTAGGCTACATTACTTACAAATAGTATAAATACCTCTTGTACATACCTAGTAGAATAATCAAGAAACAGATAGAGCAACTCCAAGTACTTGGCCCTCAGTATCTCCCTCAGCTCCAGAACTCATTCTTATTCACCCTTACCCTTGTTAACAGCTTAGTAACAAGCCTTAGTGACTTTGTCCTTAGTTTAGCATGGTACCAAGTACAGGTGCCTTGGTGTTATAGTGTCTTAGTGATGTTAGTGACTATGGCTAGCAACAAGTCTCATGTGTTCCCCAAGTTCCTCCCCATTTGACTTACATTCTTGCTCTCTTTGTCTCTCCTTGTTACTGGGCTTTTTACCTACCTTAGCAACATCTTCTTAGCAGTTGTTTGCCTAACAACTTGTTCTTAGCCCCTTTTCTACTTTAGCAACTTCTGTTTACCTTACCAACATCTCTATCACATACCACTTTACCCTCTACTCCTATTCCATTTTTTTGTTTAGCAACTTAGCAACATACCATTAGTGTTTAGTAACTTAGGCTAACATTAGCAACTCCTTTTACTTACAACCTTTTTTCTCTCTACTGTCAATAGCTCTTATTCTCTAGGACAATTACCAACTTGCCCTCATACATATCCTACTGCCAGCTACCCTATCTGGTTGCCAGTACACTCTAGGTCTTCCTTTTGGTTTTCTATATGGCAGCTAGGTGGTATAGGAGCACATCAAAGGTTAGAGCTGGAACTAAGCATTAAGTTGAAAACTCAAGGCTCTAACTGAGTGCAGTGAGGTTAGAGCTAGGATTAAGCATTGAGTTGTGAAACTCAAGGCTCTAAC
>JABCKS010025394.1:0-16465 GCA_018851325.1 Termitomyces sp. DKA19 | reverse complement strand
TGATTAATTAATGAAAATTAAATGAGACCATAGTGAGTCTCATAAATAATTAAAATAATACAAAGAATATAGGGTGGAAGATAGCATCCTGCCCATTTTGCCAGCTTTTTCTCTAGTGGCTGAGGTGTTCCAATAGCAACTTAAAGAAAGTTGCTAGTAGGGACTCCACAATATTGTAACTTGAAGGGACCTATGAAGGTTCCTTACCACCTATCTAGAAATACTGTAGAGGCCCCATTATGTAGCCTCTGTGTTCATTTGTTTCTGTGCAGATTCCTCTACATCTGTTACTTCATCTCATCTCATGGCTTCAGTGTTGACCAAAGCAATGGACTGTAAGGCAACAGTGTGGTCTGTTGCCTTGGCTGGACACTCAGAGACTGCAGCATTGGCTGCAGTTTCACTAAGCTGTATCTCCTGAGGTAGGTCTAAAGTGACAATGGTGTTTTCAATGCTGTCAGATGTTTCAATAATGAGTGGAGGCATAGAAATTGTCTCCATCTGCACAGTACCAGGATCTGGTACAGGAGTAGGGAAGGAGGCTTCAGGTTCAGCCTCCTTGAGTGGATCTGATTGCATAAGGGACTTGTCAGGTCCCTCTGGTGGAATCATAGTTATTACCAAAGATGGTGGTGCCAAAATGACATGGACAGCTGCCACTGGACAATTGGCCAGGTATCTGAACCTGGCATCTTCACCATATTGAGGCCACTCTCAATCTGAAAGTGACTAGAGGTCCTTGGCCTCCAAGAGTTGAATGAGAACATAACAGCATTCTCAATTATTAGGGGTAGGCTTATACCACCTGTTATATTCAGATAAAATTCCTAGAGATCTATAGAGCTTCAGGCATCAATGCCTATCATTATCAATGCTCACAAAGAGGTCAGTACAAAGACCACTCCTGGACTAGTGATAGTCCAGGTAACATATACCATAGGTATATATGTAGTCCATTTATATACCTGGAATCCTGTTAGCAAGGAGAAAACCAGAAAGGAGTACCTAGAATGCACTAGCAACCAGATAGGGTAGCTGGTAATAGGAAATAGGTGGGGCAAGTCAGTAATTGTCCCAGAGAATGAGAGCTATAAAAGGTGAAGTGAAAGGGGGTGCAAGTAAAAAGAATCGCTAATGTTAGCAAAAATTGCTAAGCACAAAAGAGAGTCAGGATGGAAGGTAAAGTGTTATGTGATGGTGATGTTGGTAAGGTAAATGGTAGTCACTAAGTGGGAAAGGAATTAAAAATATGTCACTAGGCAAATAACCACTAAGAAGGTATTGCTAAGGTAAAACCTAGCAATAAGGAGGACATGGGGACAAGAATGCAAATCAAACAGAAAGTAAACCAGGAACACATAAGACTAGTTGCTAGCCATAGTCACTAATGTCACTAAGGCACAAAATACACAAAGGGCACCCATACTTGGTACTATGCTGAATCAATGACAAGTTTGCTAAGGCTTGTTGTTAAGCTGTTAATGAGAGTAAGGATGAATAAGAGGGAGTTCTGAGATACTGAGGGGCAAGTACTTGAGGTTGCTCTGGCTAGTTCTTTATTGTTTTTTTAGGTATGTACAGGGGGTATTTATACTGTTTGTAAGTAATGTAGCCCAAAAAGAAAGATGATTACCACAGGTAATGGCATCTGCCAAAATGCATGCTGAGTATCAAGATGGTAACCAAACATAAGTATCCAATGTTAAAAGGTGCATACTATGTGTCAGAATGAAAAATAAAGAGCATACCAAATGTTAGTATCTGAAGTATAGATGCTGTTCAAGTATGTTAGTAATTAATAAAATGAAAGGTCCAAGAAGTCACATGCTGATATGTTTCTTTTAAAAGCAAACTGCCTATGTTACTAGGGATTATCGCTAACCAATGCCATTAAGGGGGCTTTTGGCGAGGTTGTTCTAGATATGTAGTCTAGGCTTTATGTAATAGTTGCTTGTGATCCCAAAAATTCCCATGGCTGCTAAGGTCTTATACTAATCTTGTACTGATCTCCAGGTCTTATGCTGTGTTGATAAGATAGTTGGAGATGTCAGCAACTGTACTTAGTGACAGATGGGTCTTATCATTCTTCACTATGCTGAAATCTTGACTGTCCTCAGTTAACCAAATCCCATGATTGCTTGAATAGTCTGCACATAGAAAAGGAAATATCCAGAAAAGACTGGTGCCTGGCTGGACTTTAATCCAATCCCCCCCTTTCTCCTCTACTTAACTGTCCCTATCTTATCTCCAACCAATTGCTATAGCCTCTTTTATCACTAATTCAATGGACAAGTGTGCAATGGCCAAAGTTTTTCTGGGGAAGGCCCAACCTCTCTTAGTGGCCACTTGCCAACAATTAGTGACAAATCCTCATAGGGTGGTTACTGCCATTATCAAGACTTGGCTTTGCTGGTTCAAAACTACTAGTAGTGGACTCAATTGGCCAGAGTTGATGGAGGTGGATCAGGAGTGTCAGGCTCTGTATGAGAAGTACAAGGGGGAGGCTTGGATTTGTGAGTTTGATAAGCATTTCATGAGTAAAATTTTACTTTCCTTTGATTTTAGCAGTTATTGATAATTTCACTAACATCTTTCACTAGACTCCTTCTGTGCCCTCCCTTGACTACCTCCTTGAAGACTTGGAGGCAGATATGATGGTAAGTGATAGTGGTGTCACCTGAGCTAGCGGCATTGCTTAGGTATTTTTAGCTTTTTGAGGACTTGTCTCCTAATGACCAATTTTTCTTTCAGCATCCATCCTGCAAGTTGATAATAATGACAGGAGCAAGCCATAGCAAAGGTCTTGGCAACTTTGAGATGGCCATCCCCTCCACTCCCAAATGTGTTGTTGGCAGCGTTGCTAAGGAGTTGACAACATCACCAAAGCAGCACAAAACTCCAAAGAGGAAAAGCAAAGGAAAAGTGAAAGAGGATGAGGAGGGATTTGAGATAAGTGTTTACTTATTTGCTAGTGCTTAGCAACCCTTGCTAACTTGTCCATAGAAACCTGTGCAAGACTTCTTTACTGATAAGGAGCTGGTAGGACTTCTTTGTTGGCAAAAAGCTTCTACTATGCTGGATAATGAAATGGAAGTGGGAGTAAGCCTGGCAAAAGCAAAGGGGAAGGTAATGGTGTTGCTAGCAGAGCACCAAGCCTTCCAAGCAGAACAAGGAGTGGTAAGTCTTCTTTTGTTTTTTCCTAGAACATTGCTAATATCTTGCAGTGTGATTACTGCTAGTCCAAAAACAATCCCAAAAGTTGCTAGTACCCTACTAGCACCCAACCTTGCTATCATTGTGATAGCTCAAGAAAAGGTTGTTCATACCATGGTCAATTGTTGAGGAGTTGTGGAGGTCATTTTGTTGCTACAATAGTGACTTAGGCTGCCCTCATTTGCCAAGCCAGGGAGTTTGTGAGGAGGCAGAGAGAGTTAGCAGCTGCAGGGTAACTGATCCAAATCAAGCATTTAAGCTTGTATCTGCCTATCAAGCAGGATGAGACAATGGTAAAAGAGCAGATAGTTGCTAAGGGCAAGCAACTTCAGAAGAGTCAAGGAGTTGTCGAAAGTGAGGATAGCAATAGTAGCAACAAAGAACCCTTATCCTATTTGAAATGACAACAGACTACCAGTAGTATGACAGAATCAGAGGAAGATATGGTCATGTAGGCAGCTACCCCTGTGGTCAAGACAGAAGAAGTGGCCAAGGGGCCTGAAGAAAGTACTGGTATGACAATAGTTGAAGAGGAAGTGGCTGAAGAAGACAATGAAGAATGGGGTGGGGTTGAGGTAGTTAAGGAGGAGGAGGTTGAGGCTAAGAACAAAGACAAGATAGCAGCAATTCCAATGCTAGTAAGTTATTTTTATTACTAACAATTTCACTAATAACTGTATTGCTAGGTGCTTCATATGTCCACCCCTATGAAGGAGGTGGGTGATGATGAGTTGGGGTGGCTGGGTGGAGACCTGGCACTACTAGAACTGTTAATGTCTGCCTCCTTACTATAAGGCTTCGAGAGTAAGGCTGCTGGACTGGAGTGACACTTCCAACAGTCTTTGGATAAGGCTAAGGTTGCCCTGCTGGAAGCGCACTCCCACTGTGCTATTGCTAAGTAGTCCCTGGTCACCTTCAAGGGCTATTGTTATGACTACCAAGCTTTCTTAGCTTAGCAAGAGGAGAATGGCATTGGGGAAGGAGAGAGGAAGGAGCTGAGGGATGTGCCTAGCAATGACTTTGACTTTGACACCTAGTGACCACTGTTTCAAATTTTTCTTGTCTTGTTGTATTGCAGACTAACCCCCTTAAGGGGTTTCATATCTTTTTGTACTGTAGCCTAGACTGGCCCCCTTAAGGGGCTTTTGAAAAATATAATATAGTAAATGCAAAGTCAGGTAAAAGTTAAGAAACAATAACAGAAGGTAAGTAAAACCAAGTGGGGCCTAAGGTTAAGAGAAAAGACAGATTTATTGTTACATACTAGTGGTTACTGTTTGGCATTAGCAACAGAAAGGGGAAATGCTCAGTAAATCATCATGGCATGAAAACCCCAAAGATGTGCTAATTGTCAGCAAAAAGTTGCTAAGCACAGCATCATAGTGAAAAATATCAAGAAGTCAAAGTCTGTGAGGTAAATCAAACAAGAGATGATATAAAATAGACAAAATAAAAAAAAAACTTAATGTTTTTGTATCATAAGCAACAGTTTTTCTGACTATAGAACAAATGTATAAGTAGAATTGAAAAAAAAAATGAAGGTCACTAAGACTTAGCAAATGGTTATTTAGTTATTGGTTTTGTTAGTGACAGTATTAACATCATCATTGTCCACTAGATCAGTTTGTTCAAGTTCTTGTAAGCAAGAGGTATTAATATCAAAAGCATTGTTAGGCACTGATAGGTATTCTCTAGTGAAATATGGAACCAAGCAAAAGGCGGCTACCAGTCAATACAAAACTGAACTATCTAATTCACAAAGGATGTAAGCACCTCCTTGGTTATGAAATATTACCACCAGAGGGCCTAAGTAATGAGGCCTCATCTTTTTGTTATGGGATACTTTGATTCTGGTATTCCTTATTAGGACAAGGTCACCAGTTCAAAAATTGTAATTGCAAATGGTAGCAGCATGTTCTGCTTCAAAACAAATAGTGGCTAACCAGTGGGCACTAAGAACAGTGTCATGGAGTCACTCAAGATCTTCTTGGTGACATTGTAAATCAATTGCTCACCATGCTATAAGATCAGTAGATGACAATAGGGAATTGGGGGATGGTTGCAAATATGTTGCTTCCACAATGTTGGCTGGAAGAAGGAGATGAGTATCAGTAACTGTATAATAAGGGGAACAACCCATTTGTTTGTGGATTGTAACACATTCTGACTAAAAGACTGAATAGCATGCAGTACTCCACCTGAATTGATCACCATCCACCACCTTGAAAAGGGCCTGGCAAATGTCAAAGTAGGGTCACTTGACTATGCCATTAGCATATTTATTGTATTCAGAAACCCTAATATGGTGCAAGTTGTACTTCTTCACTAAGTAAGCCACAGCCTTCAGAATGGGAGTGCCATTGTTAGTAACAATTTTGCTAAGGGCTCCCCAGTGACAAATGATATCCTCATATAACCACTTGGCAATGGCATCGCTATTCTCCCTAGCAAGCATATAGAACTTGGGATAATGTGTTAGTGAACAATGTCCTTGGATGATATACTTGAACCTATTGAAAGGTGGCATGAATATGGTGTCAATATATATCTTGCTGAATAGAGGTGCTGGTGTAGCAACAACTGGAGGAATGAGTATTTTGGTCATCTGCTGAACCTGGCAAATATGGCATGTATAAATATACCATACTATATTGGTGCTAAGTTGGGGCCACCAAAAACATTCCAATAAGGCTGAGCAAGTAGTGAAAAGTCCTCTATGGCCCAAGTCATTATGCATTGCTTACAGAATCCATAAGCAATAGTTGGTAGAAATAAATAACTTGTGGGCACCATCCTTATTTTGTCATCAAAGCTTACTGTCCACTGCAAAGAACATAGCAGCATAGTAAATAAACCTGGCATAAGCATTGTTGCTAAAGTTGTCTGGCCTGACTAAGTTACTAAGCCACTTCTAGAGCAAAGTAATATGTGCATTGCTAGCAATAGCCTTAGTAGAACATGGTACATCACTATATATAGTAGTGGCATTATCTTGGAGCAGAAGAAAATTGTCAGTAGTCACTAATTGTGGGGGTGCTGCATTAGGAGTGTTGCTAATAAATGTTGTTAAGGGCTGGTATTCAAGTACTGGAGGCATAGAATGCAAAACTGAAGAGACATGACAAAGTAAGGGCAAGGGGAGCTGGACTTAGTGAAGGAAGCCATGTAATTGGTCAATCCAATCCTTATATATAGAGTTGTTGCTATCATCAGGAGGAGGGTCACTAGGCTGTAGTAGTTGTTGCAAAAGTCTATCTGGGCTATGGAAGGTACCTTTTACATGCACCAGCTCAAAGTGGAACATCAAAATTGCCATGATCCAGCAATTCATGCTAGCAGAGGGTTGAATATCAGGGTTCTGAAGCATACTTTTGATGTAGCAAGTGTCAACTTCAATAATGAAGTTTCTAACCCCTATAAGATACATCTGTAAGGCCTGCAGAGCCCAGTAAAGGCCATAGAGCTCGAGTTTGGGCTGACTGAATTGTGATTCCCTATTGTTAAGTGTGATAGACCTAAAGTGATTGTAGTGATGTTCTTTGCAGTTGTTGCTACAGCACTGGCAGAGGTAGTAGCCTATAGCAATGTATGATGTATCAACCACTAAGATGACAGGGTCAGACAATTCATAATCAATGGGGACTAGGGGCTTAGTGTCTTTAAGAGTGTTAATGAGGTCTTGCTGGGCATTAACTTGGTCAGGACCAAACTCAAAGGGAACACCTGCCCATATAAGTTTCATTAAGTTATTAACATGATGAGCAAAATTCTTAATGAAAATCCTAAGAATGTCAACCATCCCCAAAAAGGCTCTAACTTCAGATAGTGACTGGCAGAGGCCCCACTGCTTGAGTAAGGCTAAGTAACTTTTATCTAAAACTCAACTGCTAGGTGTGCAAACATGTCTTAAGATCTTGAATGTCAGAGTACATAGGACAAGCTTAGGACCAGAAAACGTACCGCCACAGTACTTCATTTGCTGGAGGATTCAGTTAAGAAGCTCAAAGAACTCCCAGAGAGCTAAGCAAATATTTAGGTTAGTGGAATGCTTAGTGGAAATACCATTAACCAGCTTCCAATTCTTGGGCCTCTTAGCATCTATGTCATCAATAAAACTAAGTATATTATGGAGGATTTTGGGCTATAGGATGAAGGCAACATTATCATGGAAGATTGGCACTGAATTAGTCCAACCCATTGGTAAGGTCACTAAATGGAGAGTGCCAAATGGGGTCTGGAATATTGTTAAGTCACAAGAAGCTGAGTCGATTAGTTGCTCATCATAGCTAACAAAGAGGTCTAGTGTTGCTCCACAAATTCGTTCAGCAAAAGATTCGGCAACATGATCTGGAAATAGGGGTACTCCAGAATGGCAAATAGTGACATGGTTTAGCAGCTCTAGACTATGCACAATCCTGAGCTTACCACTCTTCTTAAGGACACAAAACCAGTGGGATTGGTAAGCAGAGTTTGAAGGTTCATAGATGCCAGCCTTGATCTTGTCACGGATGATCTCACATACTTCTTTTTCAAGTCCTGGGGAAATAGGGTAATTATGCTGAACCCATGGGACATGGGGGATTGTCAGTATTTTAACAGGGGGAAAGAAGTTAGAGTGAAAACTTCCTCATTCAGAGTCCTCCCAAGTGAAAGCTTTTTCCTGCTTAGCAACAAGATTGATAAGGACATTGAGTTCATCGCTAGTGAGAAAACCAGTGTTGTGGTCTTTAACAAAGGTTGCTTGTCAGTTGCTAGTGAATCGCTGGCCTGGCATGAATGGGGGAGGGTTTGGATTAAGAGGTGGCATAGTTGCTAGTGGATCACCAAGGATTTGTCACTCAATTCTGAAGTCTTTGCTAATGTGGCCAGCAACCAGTTTGATTTTCATAGCAATTGGTTTGTATTTCTTTTTCTCCTGTACTCCTTTTCTTTTAGTGGGATTGTTAGCAATATACTGGGCATGGAATGGAGAGGTAACATAGTTTGAGGTTAGATTCATAATGCAAGTATCAAGGGGTAAACTCTGTCCAAGAATGAAAAGGTTAGAAATATCAGTAGAAACAAAATAAGAATGAGGAGATAGCAAAGAAGAGCAAATGTCACTAGCAGTAGTGTAAAGATATGCCAAGATAGAGTTTGTATAGGTACAAGATGTTATAAGTGAAATATTATCATCCAAATCACAAGAAGCTATACACATTGCTAAACCAGTTAAATGGTCATAGCTTATTATTGTTGCTAAGTTGTTAGCATCATCGCTATTCTGGTTGGCACTGAAAGGACTGGGGTGGTTCTGTCTTGTAGTAAACCATTTGGCAATTGTTTCTTTTATATTTTCTATGTAGAAACATCAGTATTATACATCGCATGCCTGAATTGGGGTCTGTAACTGTAATAGTGGTCTTGATGTCACTAAGAGTATTAACCATGCTTTTGGTAAGGACATTAAAGGGTCAACCAAGGAGGATATCATAGACAGGGAACTGTAGTATGTGAATCTGGAGGTATAATGTTAAATTGCCAATGGTATAGGGTATGTTCCTAGCGAGTCCTAGCAATCTGTCCAATGTACTATTAGTACTTTGCATATTCAAAATGATACTGGGATCATAGGATATGCCAAGATTATTAGCAACTTCTGCTGACATGGAGATAATCTAGAACTTGCTATCTGTGATACACTCTATCTCCTCTCAGTTATTGACTAGCATCATGATGGACCTTAGCAACTGTGAATTCTTAGCAACCATTAAGACTACCGATTCCTCCCCAGGTAGTAGCAATTCGATATAGGCTTCTACCAGGTCAATTGAAAAGACCTTTGCCTGAGCTGAAGTGAGTCCATTAGCAGTGCTGGCATTAGAACTTAGCAAAAACTGTGGCTTGTCCCATAGCAAAAGTCAGTAACACTTCTTCAAATATGTCACTAGGGTCCTGTACTATATTAGCATTCGCTCCTGCTTGTCATTTGGGTGTAATAGCAGTCCTAAGCTGATTCCTGATATCTGGTACCATAGAGCAAAGCTTGCTAACTGAGACTGTAACCTAGGTATTTAAGATGCAATCAAATACTGCCTTTGATTGTTCAATATCATAGATGGGTGGCATAGTTCTATAAGCAGTGTTGTTACGATGATCCGGAGTGGCAAAATTCCTATTAGCAGGCAGAGCATAGCAAGAAGGGATGCCAGAAAATGGATGCACAGGGGGCTGAAGGATGGGTTCTGGGGGCTTAGTGACAGATGGTGAATCCTTAGCAACAGGTTGTTCTAGTGCTTTGCCTTTGTCAACTGGCTTTCCAGTAGGACTTGGTGCTTGGTTAAGGGAAGGGGAATTTGTCAGTGCATTGCTAGTTGCTGGTGGAACAGGAGTCTTGTCACTAGTGGTTTGGTAAGGAGCTCAGGGAATCTGTACACCATCAAATTTTTCACCAGCTTGTCACAGAGCAAATAATTCTCTTTCCAAGGCCTCAATATATTCATCCTTTATTAGCAATCTGCCAGTAGCTACATTCTGCTATAGAACCTCATGGATTAGTGACTGCTGCATTGTTGCCTACTCTGAGTCAGGGTTAGCATTGGATGAGAGTCTACCGGTAATAGTCTGTCTAGGGTTTAAGCAGTGCCACTCCTCAATATGATCCTTATAAAGCCATTTGCTAAAATAATTTGGGATCATAGCACCAAACAGTAGGACAATCTTGCCTTCAGCATTTTGCCAGATTCTTCCCTGCTGGATCATATGTTCCAGTTGAAAGCAAGTGCCTCATACCATAGTATGACCAGATTCACCATAAAAGTGGCAAGTGTTGTTAAACTGATTTTGTTAGCAGGGCTGACTATTGTTAGCAAACAGTGCTTCCAGATGTTCCAAGGTGCTAATGATTGCTGTAGTTGTTGCTAATTCCATTGTTTCTTGTTTAGGGGCAGGGGGTGGCATAGCAGTAACAGCAGGTACTGGAATGATACCAGGGGTGCTAGCAATAGACATAGTGGCAGCAGTGGATTTGGTAGTTGCCATATCAGTACCCTTTAACACCCACTTTGCACCTTCAAAGACCTGTTCTACCTCATAAGAATCCTCAGGGTGATGATTGGGAAGCATAATTTTGAGCCAGTGGATGATTTTGGACTATAGCAATGTAGGGATTCCTTGCTAGAATAAGTGACATTCTTCATTTCAGTAAAGTTTTCCATTAGCAAGGAGCCACCTAGTGATTCATTGGAAATCCCTATAGTAGTCAGAGAATCATCCTAATGTTGCTAAACTGCTATTAAAGGTCTGGTAGATAAGTTGCTCAAAATTGCCAAGAGTATATTGTGCACTAGCCTCAGCACTGGGGTATAACCTAAGTACTGCCATCTTCCATTCCTGATATATGTGAGGCTGGGAAACATTGTTGCCAATCACTAGATGGTTGCTAAATTCTGGTAAGCCCAACCAAGTTTCTGCTGTATCATATGAGACATAGCAAGCTGCATATTCCTTTTTCTGGATATCATTAGTAATACTACAGTCAGCAAAAAGATACTCCAATTCCTTGAAGTACTGAGGAAGTTCCTTAGGGCAGCTCTTATCCCATTTAGGAGCTGTTGTATTGTTACAAGGGGGCATCTGAGTACGACAGGTGACAGGATTATTATTCATGGCAATTGTTGGTATTATTGGGGAAAGTGGTATTTGTTAGTTTTCAGGTGTAGTGAGAGTTGTATGATTCTTAGGGAAGAAGACAGAGGAGTTGATAGTGGATAGCAGTGATAATGGAGCACTAAGAAAGCTTTCTACAAATGCTTCTAGAAAATTGCTAAGAAGTTTGCTAATGTCGAGGAGGTTCCTAGTGGCTTCTAATTTGTCTGCTAGTGGTCTGGGCTGAGTATCTAGTGTACTAGAGGAGGTCAATAGCGAAGAATCAGATAACGCAGTGGTAGATTCCAAGTGATGCTTTGCTTGGGCTCTGGTTACTGGCAGAATAATTACCTAAACCCCTTGTGGTGGGCTCCAAAATGATGTGCTCTTATGCCACCTAGCTGCTGTGCCAAAAACCAGAAGGGAGTACCTAGAATGCACTGGCAACCAGATAGGGTAGCTGGTAATAGGAAATAGGTGGGGCAAGTCAATAATTGTCCCAGAGAATAAGAGCTATAAAAGGTGGAGTGAAAGGGGGTGCAAGTAAAAAGAATTGCTAATGTTAGCAAAAATTGCTAAGCACAAAAGAGAGTCAGGATGGAAGGTAAAGTGTTATGTGATGGTGATGTTGGTAAGATAAATGATAGTCACTAAATGGGAAAGAAATTAAGAATACGTCGCTAGGCAAATAACCACTAAGAAGGTATTGCTAAGGTAAAACCTGGCAATAAGGAGGACATGGGGACAAGAATGCAAATCAAACAGAAAGTAAACCAGGGACACATGAGACTAGTTGCTAGCCATAGTCACTAACATCACTAAGGCACAAAACACACAAAGGGCACCCATACTTGGTACCATGCTGAATCAATGATGAGTTTGCTAAGGCTTGTTGTTAAGCCATTAACAAGAGTAAGGATGAATGAGAGGGAGTTCTGAGATACTGAAGGGCAAGTACTTGGGGTTGCTCTGGCTAGTTCTTCATTGTTTTTTTAGATATGTACAGAGGGTATTTATACTGTTTGTAAGTAATGTAGCCCAAAAAGAAAGACAGTTACCACAGGTAACAGCATCTGCCAAAATGCATGCTGGGTGTCAAGATGGTAACCAAACATAAGTATCTGATGTCAAAAGGTGCATACTATGTGTCAGAATGAAAAATAAAGAGCATACCAAACATCAGTATCTGAAGTGTAGATGCTGTTCAAGTATGTTAGTAATCAATAAAATGAAGGGTCCAAGAAGTCATATGCTAATATGTTTCTTTTGAAAGCAAACTGCCTATATTGCTAGGGATTATTGCTAACAAATATTGCTAAAGGGGCTTCTGGCAAGGTTGTTCTAGATACATGGTCTAGGCTCCATGTAATAGTTGCTCGTGATCCCAAAAATTCCTGTGGCTGCTAAGGTCTTGTGCCAATCTTGTGCTGATCTCCAGGTCTCATGCTGTGTCAATAAGATAGTTGGAGATGTCAGCAACTGTACTCAGTGACAGATGGGTCTTATCACCAGGGACTCTAGATCTGGAGAACTGGCAAATTCCTCTATGCATTCTTCTTTTTTATGGGTTTCACACTCAACTCCTTTAATATCCTTGTAGAAGGCCTTTCTATAAGGGAATGCCAATAGGTGGGGGGGAGCCAGAAGGTCAAGATCAGCATAAAAGAGGTGGTCTATACAACAGGTACATATGGTAGTATATTTACAGACCTTTGCTCTATGTTTCTTTCTGGCCTCCTCTGCACAAGTAGTGCAATAACAAGGACAATGGCTTATTTTCACCACTCCTTTTGCCCAGTCAATCTTAGAGTTGTGTTCTCAAAGCCAAGTGAACCTCAAAATCATATCTTATTTCCCCAAATTAGTGACAGCAAGAACTGCACACTCTGATCACAGAGGACTAGATCCACCACTAAGCAAATAGAGCTAGAAGGTGGAGGAGCAAGAGGGTATGTAGAGTTGGGGCAAGCTAATGGGACAGAAAAAATGGAAGCTCAATTTCTGCTCTAGTAGCAAAACTAGGATAGGAGCAAATAGAAGAGGGCTGAGTACAATGAAGTGCTTGCTTCAGTTCCATGAGCTGTTACTGCTTTTGAGCCACCTTATACCATATCTCTATATATTCATCATTAGGTCCTCCTTCTACTATGCTGTCAATTCAGTCTATAAGAGAGAGATGGAGTCCCTTCATAAAGGTGAAACAGAGTTGCAGACTATCAGAAAAAATTGGCCTGCTTAACTAGGGCTTAGAAGGAATTAATATACTTGTCCAGGGACCTCTTCCCTTGACTATATTGGTAACAATTATGGAAAGAAAGCACAGCTGTCTTGGCAGAGTCACAAGGAAAAACTTGTCTTAAAATTTATATTCAAGCTTATCCCAACTTATAAAACTCCCTACTCCCCCTCCATTTCTCCAGAAAGCTTACAGTGCATATATCAAAGCACAACCTAGCTTTATATAAGAAAGGACCCATCCAATCTTTAAAGCATCAGAGGAAAATTCTTTGCTGCTTAGCTGAATATAGGTAATACAGGACTGAAGAAATTGTTCTTTAGTCTTCTGGTTTTCATTGTAAGTATTGGAGAGTGCAGGGCAAGGTATTTTAGAGTGTGCTATTGTTGTAGCATTTAAATGAGCTGGTGGCAATGTTATAGGGAGTTTAGGGCCTGCCTGAGGAGTTGGAGAAGGAAGGGGAAGGTATTTCAGGAGGGTCTCAAGAGACTAGGCAATGGTCTCTATAGATTAGCATGAACTAGCAAGTTCATTGGTGTAAAAGGTAAGAGAAACTTGGATAGACTGTATTTGAGTCTTCAGAGCTAACAAATAGTGTCAAGCATTGTCCCAAGGGCTAGAAGTGTCTAGGGGGTCTACTGGCAGTGTTGGAGTAGTTATAGAGACATCAAGCTGTGACACAACAGTAAGGAAGGAACTTTTAGGAGCAGGAGTAACTCTAGCAGCTCAAAGGAGACTAGAAATAAGAGACTTGTTCTACTACAAAGGCAACCTCTGGAGGCTGTGGCTTAGTCACACAACTGGCAGAGGGAGATCCAAAGTATATTCAATGTCTATAAGTTCTAGAGGTCTAACTACTTACCTGGCAGAGGGAGATCCAAAGAGAGCAAGTCTGAGAATTTCCAATGCCAGTGTTTGGAAAATTGACTCTAGAGCTTCTGATAAAAACACTATCTAACACTAAGTCTAAGTTCAATCCCAAAAGTGGAGGTGCATCTTAATTAGCCTCAATCTCCAGCCTCCTAAAGTCTAGCCACTCTAAAGTAACACCATTGAATAGCTCTGGTTTTGAAAGTACTTGTCACTAAATAATGAAAGGGTGGGAATATAAGGACAGCTCAGAATGAAGGAAACAAGAATAGGGTCTGAGTTGGACAAGTCCCCTAACAATAATGTAGGTGTCCAATGATTTGCCTACTTGATTCCTGCTCTGTAAACATCTTGTTCAAGCTGTCCAAGCAGTACCTCCAATCTTCTATCTCAAGGTCAAATGCTAACAAGCTACTCCAATTTAGGTATATCAGTCCTTGAAGTTATTGAATAATAATGATGAGGTGATGATGCTAATATATAAGACTGACATAGGTACTGAACTGGGTCCTATAGATGATGGAGATAATGATAAGGAAGATGACTATCTGGTAGATGCTAAAGGATTTCTAAGCCATCAGATATTTAAAAAGGTTATGCAAGAGAAGATATATATGTCAAAGGAATTTGTATATGGGCTTGAATATCATCAAGTCCAATTCTATGACCAGTAAATACTTCAGGCAGTGGAAAAAGAGGGAGCTTCATTTTTTAAGATAGTACAGGCATGCCTAAGTAGAGAGTACAAGATATAGTTGACAAAAGAGTTAGGGAATAAACAGCTACTGTGGACTAATTTGGCAAAAGCAAGCAGAAGTAAAAGAAGCATAGTAGTAGCTAAGAGTTGGGCAAGGGGCAAGTACAGCAAGCTGAGCACAGAAACAATGCTAGGGTTCTCATAGTCAGTTCAATGTATAAACTAGATAAACACTGCTATTGTTCAGTTTGAAGATACTCTATCCTGCTGACCAGCTTATAAACTACATCTGCAGCTATGCTATGGCTAAGACTGTATATGGTAAGTGGCTCAGGTATGCTAAGTAGTAATGCTAATAATAAGATAAAAGGGGAAATAGAGTCTGATAACTATGAAGGGCTGACTACTACTATTTGAAAGGCATAGAGACTTAGTAGCTAATTGGTCAGTAATGCTTGATATGATGCAAGTCCTATGACTAAGGCTAAATAGAGTTAGAGTTATCTATAATAAGGTTGTCCCCTTATAGAAGGGGAAAGTGCTATTGATATAGAAGTAGTCAATGAGCAGTATCATGTTTTGCTGGTTAAGGTCTTTGAAGATGCAAAAAGGAAATTGATTATCAAATTTTCATATATGAACATATTGACTATTGCCTTTATTTTACAATAGTCTTGTTTGGACATATCAGTGTAGGAGAAAGGAAGGGAACTTTTTCCAGAGTACTTGAAAGCTTAGTTTGACTCAGCTTTACTTCAATCCTTGACTGTGTTTCCTAGATTTGATCACACAAGTCTATACCCTTCTAAAGTCTGGCAACATTCCCCTTATCTAGCTCACTATAACAGTTTCATATCCTGCCTCTAAACTGCTATGTGTGTTTGTATCATATTCATCATCCATTATATTCCACCTTACTACACTGTTTCTGATTCAGAAATTAAATTTGAGCCAAGAACAATTGGTGATAAGAGATGAGCACATTGATTTTCAAGCTCTGAGTTGTTGACAGGTATTCAAGGGGTTGGCAATATCTCTTGCCTGATCTTGAGAGCAGTAGTACAAGTATGGGAAACAGTAATCTTGAGGTATTTCTTCTGAGATGTCATTAAGAACAAAGATTTATGATAGATTTTTTCTAGAGTAAATATAATAGTTTGAATAGGTGTAGACTAGCTAGTTTTGGCCCACCAATATGGCAAAATTTAATTATTTTTCTTTCAGCTCCTGGCTGATTTGACACTTGTTATATAAGCAGCACCATAATGACTTTGATGCAATCACTGTCAAGATAGTAGTCACAGTACTTATTGCTTTGTTGAATGGGCAACATGTCCTGTATACCACCCACATACTAATCAATTATAATCTCAGGAACCTCCTAAGTCCATCTTCAACAGAAACTGCCTCAACTTGAACAACAGTCTCAGATCCTTGTAAACTTGACTTTGCTACCTAATCTATCCATCTATTGTATATATTGATATGGCTGCCTCAGTAATAAGGCCAGCTGGTATGAGAGAAAAAAAGCAAGATGTGCCTATAAATTCCTATAGACTGAAAACTGTAAGCTGAAAAGGATGCCAAAAACTGTAGGCAAAGGACTTATGCAAGTTACAATCACCTCCTCTGCTGCCAGCAGCTAATAAGACCTACATAACAATGCTGGACAACAGCTAGGTCAGCAATCACCAAATGACATGACATGCTGATAGCTGCCTGGGGTGGTTGTGCACAACTGATGGTAATCATGGATCAATGATCCATGATCACCCATCAAACCTTTGACAAGAACAATCAATTCAATCTTTTAAAAATGCTCA
>JABCKS010025393.1:0-16524 GCA_018851325.1 Termitomyces sp. DKA19 | reverse complement strand
TTAAACTCCCTTCTAATAATAACATAGTAATAGATTTATCAATTTTAGTTCAAAAGAGTAAGATGGTCTCAAAACTAATAAACAGAGCTCAAATAGTATATTAACTAGTGTTCTTGAAGTAAATAGAAGCTCCTAAGCCTAAGAAATCTACTCCTTAGAGATGTCTAAGCTATAGTAACTACCTGTTTGCCTTTCTCTTTAAAATCCCTTTTCTTTTATACCTATCTCTCTGCATACAGACCTCAACAACAGTATGATGATTTGCCATGCTTTTTGTATCAGCTGATACATCCTTGGCACAGTCTCAACTATTCCAGAAGCAAGGTTTAGCCCTCAACTGGCTAAACCTTTTCCTCCTGCTCCATGTTCTGTTCCCTGGTTTCTTCCTCCTCTTTTTGGTGGCTGGCAGCCAGGTATTCCTCATAGTGCATTGAGTGTCCTTTATAGAGTAGTGGAGGTCTGACTAGGTGAGTAGTATGAGTTTGTCTCTATAAGAGTCATAAATGAAAGTTTGTTGGCAAAAATTTAATGGTTGATCATGGATTATTGATCTATGATCACCCTGGATAGCACCTCATTACTGTAGGCAGCTACCAGCATATCATATTATTTTGTGATTGCTGACCTGGCTACTTTCACATGTTGTCATGTAGGTTATCTTTGCTACTGGTAGCAAAGGGGTATTTGTTATTTGTATAAGTCCCTCACTTACAGGTTTCAGTATCCTCTTAGCCTATAGTTTTTGGCTTTTGAGGACTTATGGGGCACTTCCTCTTATTTCTTACACCAGCTGTCCTTGTTACTGAGGCAGCCATATCAACACCCAGTACATATCAGCTTTTCATATTCAGAGGCTTTTGTTATCAATGCTGTAGGTACAGTGTCCATCATAGATGTAGTATTCAACTTGTCTACTTTTATCAATGTTTGCTCTCTTTCTGGAAAACAACAATTTTTTAGTGGACCATACTTGTTCATGTCACCCATAGCAGTGAGATCATAGGATACAATGAATTTAATATAAGCATATGACCTATTAAAGAGGGCTAATAATATTACAATTGACTTCAAGAGCTCTTTTATAACATTACCCATATCAAAGGTATGGTTGATTTTCTCAAATATGCTGTCTGCTGTCCTTATTAGAGATTTAGAAGCTGAGTTTTCTATAATAAGGGCTTGCTGTAGCAATTGTACTTGCTGCACTGGAATGGCCATGAACCTAATGGGAGCAGGTGTTGTGTTCTCTGAGAGAGGTGATCTTAATGTTGGGAGGAACTGGCTCAGCCCAAATCCAAATGAAGGGGGAATAGCCCCTTTCTGACAGTAATCCTAGCATCACTAAGAGCAGGTACCAGGACTCCATTGATAATTAAAATTAGGTCAAGCAAAACAATAGCAGCACTTATAGGTAGCACTTATAGAAGAGCTCCAAGAAAAGGAGGACACTGGCTTTCTTGGCTATGAGTGCACCAGCATACTCCAAACTGCAATAGGCTGGCTAAGAATGCATACTGCTGCAGTAATCTACAAAGACTTGGTGGGTGACCCAGTCTCAGAAATGGAGGGAATAACAAATGACCTAGCAGAAGGGGATCTAGAAGATGAGTGTCCTAGAAGTCCTCTCAAGGCAAATGAGAGTCTTCCTTTGGAAGTGTGCACATGATACATTCAAGGTAGGCTCATGTTGGGATTGCCCAACCATAAAACCTGAATTGAAGGAAAGAAGTACATGTAAACATGATGGAGCTGAAGGAGTTGAAGCATATCTTATTCAAATATGCTTGCTCAGGTCAAGAGGTTATCTAGGACCTCACCAGCAACCTATGGAAGAAGAGAACAGGGGTCACAGTCCCCAAAAGAACATATACTCAGTGTTAGGTAGCCCTCTGGCAGTAATCAAAGACAGATGTGGCTACCCTTCCAGAGGCCTTACACACTTACAAAATCCTAGTCCTAGAGTCAGCCAAACTAATATGGTCCCTCCAATGTGAAACGGTTACTCAAAAGAACGACTCCCCCCACTCACTAGTGGAGATCACAAATAGATGGTATCAGCTGCTAACTAAAAGAGCTGAGCTAGATAACAGACTGACCAGCAATAATCTAAAGAAAAAGGCACTATCACAATCTTTGGTAGCAGAGACATGGGAGAAGACGGGCATCATTAACGTGAACTCCCTGATAGCACCACAACAAGTGGCCAGAAGCAGGGTTTTAGTGGGTAGTAGGCCACGCACAAGGCGAGGAGTTGGCTAAAGCCGCGCCCGAAGGCCGTGAGCCCCACACATGTGCGTAAATGCATTTCCTTGCGGAGACACATAAATCGCTCCCCCTTCCGAAGTGGAACCTGGTTTTCTCGACCCCAAGTGAGCAGCTCTGCGGGTGGGGAGGTGACGCCTAGGCGGTGGCCGACCCACTATAACAAACGCTACTCTAAAAAAAACAAAAAAGCGTCGGGAACTCTCGAAACCTCAATTCCTCGTTGTCTCCGGAAATTTACGAAAGTCCACAAGCGTCGGATCATGTGAACTGAGCGAACTGACCGAAAAACTGTGCGCCTCTCGATATAAGAGTCAGGAACGAGGGAGCTGGGCTTGGCGAGAGTGGTTTTTCAACGAGACGAAAACGAAACATGACATGACACATGCCTGATTCAAAAAGAGTTTCAATGTATTTGGTTCGCTTAAGCACAAGCATATCACGTCGATCTTGGCCACTATGCCCACACTCGGATTCTCTGCGAAGCCCATGCGGGTCCAGGTTGAGGACTACATATTCTCTCTACAAGACCAAATTGTTTCCGCATTTGAGACGCTGGATCCTTCCGCCCCGAAATTCAGGCGAGACTCTTGGGTGCGTACACAAGGTGGAAAAGGGCAATCGTGCGTTTTTGCATGTCCAGTAGACCACCCGTCCGTCGTTCACGACTCAGTCCTCGAAAAGGCTGGGGTGAACATCTCGGTCGTGCATGGGGTACTACCACCAGCTGCTATCAAGCAGATGCGGGCAGATCACACATCCATGCCGCTTCCGGATCGTCCTGAAGGGCTACCCTTCTTCGCTGCAGGTATCAGTCTCGTTATTCACCCTTGTAACCCCCACGCTCCGACTGTTCATGCAAACTATCGCTACTTCGAGATCACGGAGCCCGTGGAGAAAGATCAGACTGCTCCAGGACAACCTAAAGTACTGGCATGGTGGTTTGGAGGTGGATGTGACCTTACACCAGCGTATCTGTACGAAGAAGACGCGTTACATTTCCACACAACCATCAAGAACGCGTGTGATAAACACGGGCCTCAGCTTTACCCAAGCTTCAAGAAATGGTGTGACGAATACTTCTACATTCCTCATCGAAACGAGTCCCGGGGAATCGGCGGGATATTCTTCGATGATCTAAACGAAGGCCCGCATGCACGTCTGAACTCCCCCAATTCCTCCAATGCTCTACCTCGTCCAACCTCACCTGCTGAGATCTTCTCGCTTGTACAAGATCTCGGAAATGCTTTTGTCCCCTCCTATCTCCCCATTCTCAAGGCTCGAAGCTCACTTGCTTTCACACCACCGCAGAGGCGTTGGCAACTGCTTCGACGTGGGCGTTATGTGGAGTTCAACCTTGTGTACGATCGGGGTACGAAGTTTGGCCTGATGACTCCGGGTGCTCGGATCGAGAGTATACTCATGAGTTTGCCGGAAACTGCAAGGTGGGAATATATGTCTGAGATGGGAGAAGAAGGCACGGAGGAGGCGAAGTTGATCGAAGTCTTAAAGAAGCCTAGAGAGTGGGTGTAGAACCTCACTCAAGTGAGAATGCATTCGAATGCGCACCACTGCAACATGTAGCAAAGGGTAGGTCTTTTTAGCGTCGCACTCGGAGGGCAAAAATCAATCGGCGGCAGTCAATATTGTAATTCTAGTCTTTTATCCTTATCTAAAATCTCGAACCATGAATGCACACCATCATGCTTATTACTTATAGCAAACAGTAGGGTCACTTTGAGGCGGCATCTAGCTCTTCTATGGTGACAAAAATTTATCGCTGACGTGAAATTGAGATTCGGTCATTTTCAAAACGTCGAACAACAATACCTTCAACATAATGATGACAAGCATTTTAACACTGCTCGAGAGTTGGAACAACAAGAAATATGTTCTAGAGCTTGGCCTCCAATAACTGATCAGAAATCGATCCAATAAAACTGATGATTCGCGATATCAATACAAAGTATCAAGAGGTACGACGGTACCCACTTTGTCTCGGTGATACGGAAGGTATCGGGCTGCATGAATGTATCGCTGGCGATAAATACGATGTTGCTGTTGTTGATACGATATTGGTTCCAGTCTGGGTTTTTTGAAAAGTTTGGATCACGGTTGTACGCGAAAGATACCCTGTGTCAAAATGGAATTTGGTGAACAATGATCACTGGAAAGATCGTACCAGTAGGCATGCACCTGCTGAGCCAAGGTGTACAGTGCCCCATCGGCAGGTGTAAACTTCATGAAAACATAGGGGATCTCGCTAGTGTGGTACGCTATCATGGAATGAGTCAGGGTCGAGAAAAGCAAACTATCAATTGGTTGTACCTCCTTGCCATTGAGCATTTGTAGGAGAAAACTGGTCAAGGATGTATGACCACGCATCCACACCCCTGGCAACAACCGCACCTAGGAAATTACGACGCGGCCACTGGAAGTGGATATCACCATACATCGCAGCAGCGCGTTTGAACTGCTCGCCAAAGAATGTGATGTTTCCGGTACCAAAGGGAGAACCAAGGGTCGGGTCATTGGGATAGAGAGTTAGAAGATTTGCGATCGAGGTGGCGTTATGGAAGAAGGAAGCGTTACGATTTCTGTAGTCGTTTTCGAGAAAGACGAGGAGGTCGTCATCGGTACTGATTGATTGAGGTTTGACAAAGATTGTGCCTTCATCCATCACGTTGCCAGCAATAATGGGGATTTCGGCACTGGCGAAGACAGAGTCAGCAAAACAACAAACGATATTCCCGTGTCATCTTACAATTTTCCCTGGGCAGTGAGGACAGACGGGCTCGCAGGTATGATGTCACCGTCGATCGTAACTCCCCATGGCTGGGCAGAGATTAACAAAGCATCGAAGGTGAGAAGGTGACGTTTTACGCACGCGGCTACCATAGACCGAGGGCTGGCTAAACATAACATTAGTGGCGTTAATTAACATATCGCGGTCAACAGTGCGTAAGCATTCAAATGTGTCTACTGCAGCACCACAGCCGACGATTTCCACAAGTGCTTCGTAGTTGCCTTGATACTTCTCCGATGGAAGACAAGGCACGGAGGTAGTCGTTCCTGATTCTAAGATCTGACGAAGGAAACGTCGGAAGTCGAGATGAAAGAAAAGCACTTGAGAACACTCACGGCACCAGAGAATAACATTGTGTCAACATTGAGCATGTGATACGCGATGGACATCCTATATTATCATGAGTGGACTGGAAATTTATATCAATGCATTATCTTGGCACTTACGCTCCAGAAGATTGGCCAAAGACAGTAACTTTGGACTTGTCACCGTTGAAGTATTTAATGTTATCCTGGATCCATTGAAGCGCCAATCTCTGGTCATAGAGCCCGAGGTTCTGAGCGCCGTTGGCAGAAGCTTCACTGCCCCCGATACAGAGTACAAAAATGAGGAAACACGAGCACTAATCAAAGAAGATTGACGCACAGGAATCCCCAAGCAGCCAAGCGATATTGGAGAATCACAGTGATCACCGGCATACCCTATAAACAACGCCATATGTCCTGGAAGAGGAATACTAACGAAGTGGACTTACAATAGCCGTAGATTGCTGGACCATCCCATTACCAGGGTAATACCATGAGGCTCCTTGGGTGAGAGCGCCACCATGGAGCCAAATCATGACAGGCAGCAGTTTGCCCCGGGGGATGGAATGAGGCCTCTGAATGTCAAGGAGTGTACAGTCTTCGTCGGTTCCGTAGACTGGAGAAAGAATTCGCATATACTGTATGTTGACCGAGGATTTACTTACTGCCATAATCCACGGCTAGTGAGTTCTAGAGACAAGTTGCATAAAAGGTCAAACTCCACAATTACGACCGTCAAATGCTCACCGTTCCCTTGATCTGCGGACAAGCAGGACCGTGGGCAGTGACATTGATGGTATTCCATGCATTGTATGATACAGGAGTCGCCTGTCTGAAACGAGCAGCAGTGCCATATTTGATCCCGAGGAACTCTTCCACGCCTGTAGTGGTGTCATAGTTGCCGACGAAGGAGGTCCGGCCGACTTGGACTGTGACGGATGCAGCAGAAACGGCCGCGAAAGAAACGAGCACAGGCAAAAGAGAGAGTAGCATTTCGTTCAATGGTCGGACTCTGGTAGACGGATCCTCCAAATTGAGTATTTGAGCACAGTTCAAACTGTATACCTCTTGGAAAGCTTCCATCCGAAGTTCCTAGATATGACAAGGGCACAAAGTTACTACGGAAACGGGCCGACCTGAGACAAAGCGCCCGAGGAGGCCCAATTGATGATCGATAATCAGGATATTCGTATCGGCTCATATTGTTTTTCTGTGAGCTTGTGTATCCGCATAGTAAACTCTGGTCAGTACCCATTGAGAAGTTATAAAACACGGCAGTTGGTTGGGCGTTGAGCATCACTATACGATAAAGAGAGTGTACTGACTTTGCAAGGAGACGAGCAAAAGAGGGACAAGCTCTGTACTCTGTAGTGATTATAAGTGGTTTTCTAGAAATGACTGCACCCTGATTATAAGTAGTTTTCTAGAAATGACTGCACCTGATGTGCGCAAAGTTGAGCCTCTCACCCAGTCTTGACCAGGGTTCTATTAGGAACAGTCTAGGTTTCTAGGCTCAAAGTCGAAATCCGTTCTACCCGGATTCTCGATCTATGTACTATGCAAACCGTGATCTAAAAAGTCATGTGTTTTTTGTGGAATTCCAACTTTAAGCTTGTGCTTTTCAACAGTTTTTCCAACTTTTTTCAAGGCAGAAAGATTCCCAAGAATCAATTGCTGACAAGCTAAAAACAGACTACAATTCAAAAAGAGCACGGGTCCCGAACACTAAGCATGTCAAAAAAATAAATGAAGCGCCGCGTGATGGGGTTCTATCAGCTTCGATCACCCCCTCACCGGTTACCTATTGTCTAGGCAGATCTCCGTTTCTCTGTTTAGGTAGATCTTCCCTACGTTTCTCTGTTTAATGCAACGTGCCTGCCCGGACTCCGAACCCATTTTTACTGACTCTCGGACGATTTGAATCATTATGAGTAGCGCTTCTCTTACAGAAGCAGCGAATTACATGAAAATCGCCAGCGCGTCGATTTATGCATTTGGTTCGTTGATCTTTCAAAATCTGCTCTGATAGTTAACTTATCATTGCTCCTGGTTCGAGATTACATTCAAACCGTTCCAGCAGAGTACCGATTGTGTGAGTTTCGATTGCTCGTTGCTGTCAGGCTTGTGACGATTGATTTCTCTTTTTAGATCGAAAACAGAAGGGGATCTTGAGATTTTCTTTGCCATGTTGGCTATTGATAGCTGTTAGAGTTCGTACCTCCAAGTTCTTTTGAGTTAACTACATAACTAGCTCGATTATAAACAGTACCTTGGCATGGTCGCCATTATTCTATCCCTAGTCGGAGGATTCTCAAAGCACTTCACAAAAGAGTCCTGCAATCAGTTCTATCTGTCAGTCCCGATGTTCAAGGTCTCTGCTAACTTATGAGTGCTAGAACACAGTTAATGAGATTCTAAGGTTTTGGCGGCCGTTGCATCACATGGCGTTTTCATTTTCAGAACATACGCCATTTGCGGGAGGAACAGAACGATTCTCTGTTTCTTACTGGTATTCGGAGGCCTGCTCAGTGTCGCAGAGATCATCTCGCCTGTTGTTGTCCCGCGGAACGCTAAACTTGGTAGCACAAGAAACTGCATTTCCGACCTGTCCAAGGTCTGAACTTTTCCTTTGAATTTAGCGTTAAGTGATCATGAGCAAGTAATTGAATTTCAATTCTTTTCAGGGTTCAACGAGTTGGATTCAATACTTGGTATGGACCAGTATCTAGTCGGGATGGCTACCTGATTCACCGATGTACCAACAATAGTGTCAGGTAATTTTCGACGTCATGATTCTTGGCTTGACCATCGATCGACTGTTTCGTGGGACACAACTCAAGCTTTCCAATCGTTCAGAGATCACCAAAAAATTCTGGGAAAGCCAGGTCATATACTTCTTTGCTGTCACAGCAGTAAACATCGGTCTGTTGCAACATGTACTGTGATTCGGGTTTACAATTAGTTGATTCGCAATCTCAAGCCAATCTCGTGTTCTTCATCAAGTTCAACAAATCATCGGAATCTACGATGCTCGCGACTCTAGGAATGGCCACTACGGCTATCTTCTCGTCTCATGTTAGTAAGTAGAGTCCCCCCTACTTGTCAGGACATATAGGAAAAATTGAGATTAATTAATAGTATTGGACCTTCACGAAGCTAAAACCGATATTCACTCTTATTTGTCAACTGGCCTGCCAAACTATGCTAACGGCGTCCATACCACAACGTACAGGAATGGGGAGATTGTTGATCGGCAATTCTGCGTCATAACTGCGGAAGAAGGCAAATCAAATGCTTATAGAATGGATGCCTTGGTAAATTTCTTTTTTTCTCTCGACCGGAGCATATCGTTTGATTTTCCATGTGTTAGGAAACTGGCGGTGTCCATGTCCATCATGACGTTGTAGAAATGGCTGATGACCAGTCTTTGAATTCATGGGAGAGGGATCATGGTTTCACAAAGAAGACGGAAATCTGAGTTACATATAGATCTCGTTATAAGGTTCTTGGAGTCCCGTGTAGACCATATGGAACTGTTTAGAGGACCGAACGTTCTTGGATCTGTACTTGGATTTGAGGTCTGTATTTTGAACGAGTTGATCATTGCTATTTGACCGATTGATGGGTCGAAAGAACGTGAACAAGTTAGTGAGTTCTGAATACCCTTTCGTGTTTATTCCCGGTGGGTATACACGCTACCTTCCGTAATCAATAGTCACACTTGAAAAGCGATTGCGCGACGTCAAATATCACGTGCCGCTACCTTTTGTATCTTTGTTGTGCATCGTGACGTCGTTCAACGTTCAACCAGGCTGTCCGGAAGCCAGTGGCTACCTTTTAGAGTTGTTCACCACAATGCCCCCTCATGTCGACTTGGTTATAACTTTTCGGGCTACCAAGAAAACTAGTTTGTCGAAGCAGCAAATTCGCGAGGATTCCCGAAAGGCCGAGCAACAATATATCCGGCTAATCGACACTCTAACTAAAGGGGAGTTGCGCGCGGTAGGGCGGCGCGGAGAGTCTCTGGGCCACCTTCTTGTATTTGTCTCATGTCCCAGCAACCACATTGACAACCTCAAGAAGCACGAAAGGTGGGTTCTCATCAACTTAGCTAAACGCTCAACACATTCCGTTTTCTAGACATTCAGACTTTCTATCCGGTTTACCAATAAAATCACTAGGTCCAGAGGCTGAACATATTCCACTTACATCAGCAGACCGCATTCGCCTCGTTCATGACTACGTCACTTCAATCTCGTCCGATGGAGGGCTCGGAATTGTCCCTGGATCCTCAGATTGGGATCTCGTGGAATCAGTAATGGCTCTCCATGATCGAGAGTTCAATGATGCTTGGATCCGGAGTTGGACGCCACGCCAGATTGCTTCTGTAGAGCTTGCTCAGATACGAGGACAGGTTCGTTCCTTTGTTTTCCCATCATTCGGAATTGACATTGTACATAGTTCGGAGACTCTGTTGCCCTTTACTTTGCGTTCTTGTCTTCATACACAAAAGCTTTAGTTTTCCCTGCTGCATTGGGCTTCGTATTCTACCTTTTTGATTCACCATACTCGCCTGTATACTCAAGTCTCGTCTGCATCTGGTCAATTGTCTTTGTGGAATGGTGGCGTGTCCGCGAACGCATCCTCTCTATTCGGTTCGGAAGTGAAGGGTCATTCCGTGTCGAGAAGCGTCGTGCTGATTACAAACCTGGGCTCTCATGGTGGAAACGCGAATTGAGAATCCTCGCGAGCATTCCTATTCTTTCATTGTTTGCAGGGATCTTGTTTGTCATGCTTACCGGAATCTTCGTTTTTGAAGCTTTCGTTACGCAACTATATTCTGGTCCAGGGAAACAATACATTGTAAGCACCAAACACCCTTTCCTGTCCATAGCTCTCACTTCTTTCCTCCAGTCTTTCAGCCCCACCATTCTGTTCGTAGCTCTGATACCGCAGTTCCTGAAGCTGTGGCAAATATTGGCCATCCGGCTGACGACCTGGGAAAATCATGCCCATCATTCGAGTTATGACAGGTCTCTGACACTTAAAACATTCGCACTAAGTGCACTTGTTGCCTATCTCGGCTTGGGTCTGAGCGCTTTCATCTATGTCCCGTTCGGAGAAGGCGTCATGCAATTCATGCAAGCGTTGCTTTTCAAGGGGGCGGATGCTCCGGAAAGATTGCAGGGGTATAACGCCAATGGAGCACCAGTCAAGGCTGCGCCCGGCCCATCAGGGGGACTTTGGGATGTTAACAAATCAAATGCGAAGAACAAACTCAATCCTGGCCGACTGAAGGACCAGATGTTTGCGTACACTGTGACTAATCAAGCTGTCAACACGTTTGTTGAGGTTGGCTTGCCTTTCATCCTCCGTGCCTTGGTATCTTTTCGCAATGGCAAGAAGAACACGTTGACATCGGGGACCTCGAATGAGAAGAATGGAGTGAAGAAGCGGGTTGTCTTCGAGGATGAAAAAGAGAAAGGAGGTTTGGCTGAACGAGAGTTTTTGGACACTGTTCGGGGGGAAGTTGCGCTTCCCGAATACGAAACGTTCCAAGATTACAGCGAGATGGTGACCCAATTTGGTTACGTTGCAGTATGGTCATCCATCTGGCCGCTCGCGTCAGGTCGGTATCATCATTAATGCATCAATCTCTGCATACACTTACGTCTCCTAGTCATGGCACTACTTAACAATTTCTTCGAACTCCGTTCTGATGCGTTCAAGATGACTGTGCACAATCGTCGTCCAATCCCAACTCGTACCGACACCATCGGACCTTGGCTCGATGCTCTGACATTCCTAACTTGGCTCTCAGCACTCACCAACTCAGCACTCGTATACCTCTTTTGGCCACGCTCGCAGACCAACTATACTACTACTCACCGTGTCCATATCTCACAACTTGACAAGGTTCATCATCAGCTCTTTTCAGGGGAAGATGAGGGGCTCGCTGCGACGAAGGAGCTCCTCGTGACGGTGTTACTGATTGCTTTTGCTGCGAGTCACGGATATTTCTTCCTGAGGGTAGTCGTAAGGCATATGATTCAGAGGATGTTCTGGAAGGGCAGCAAGGAAGTGGAAGAACAAGAAAAAGTTGACAGAGAGATTAAGGACAAGTTCTTGCAAGGGTTCCTTGTTGATGATAGGTGTCAGTCCATTGTCCAACCTGCTGAGGGATCCAGTGCCGTCGCTGGTGAAGAACGCAATGAAGCTGCTGATCCGGATGCAGTGTTGAGCTTTTGGTATAACGATGAGGGTCTCGAGGAGATATCGCGAGTTTCTAAAGAGGTGTGATATTATGTAGTTTCTGACTCTTGTATACGCCGAGAATCTTGCTGGGGTCAGACACATGATTTTAATTGGTTGTTTACTCTGGTGGCCAAGCCCATGACTATCATCGTCACCGTTGGCTACAGATTCCATGATCCACATAAAGTCAACCAAGGTTATTATTTCTGTGATGATAATGGTTGAGAGGGTTTTGAGGTTGGAGGATTACTACCCAAATCTCGTTTGGGTGAGAGCCACTGTGACGGCTGGATTGGTTGAATGTCAACCTTAGGCTTGTAAGTCAACCTCATGTCAGGTTCATAACGACCAAGATGCGGGTTGGATCGCCTCCTCGTTAGGTTGGAAGTCATGACTATTTGTAGGTTGTTTCTATAGGTTATCTCTCAAACCGTATTTTGACAATTTCAAGCTGTAACTCACTTGTCATTATTGTATTGCAAAGCACTCTGGGTAAGGGTGATATCTCAACCTGAAGGAGTCTCACTTGTCAACCTATTGTCAAAAAAATTCTCTGGTTGATTTCCCATGTCATCTTAGGTTGCAAAGGAGGCATATTTGAGGCCAATTCACATCCGAAGTGGTATTGATATAGAGCCCTACGATTGAATCTAGTACTCCATCATACTACCGTTGTACCTGTGTAAGTACCCGCCTTGACTTGAATAACAAGTTCACCAGGCATTCCAGGCTAGAGATTTGGATGACGATTCGCAAACAAGCTAACGCTCCTTATCAACTGTCATGATGCATCAATAAGTTATAGTGAAGCACCAAACACCGATGCAAGAAAGACAGGGACACATGAGTCATTGTCTTCCATATCATTGTCTTGCTCATCATCGAGCCTCTGTTCTCATGTTCAAACTTGTTAGAAGAGATGACCACCGACTACGCGTGTACAAAAGTACCGTATCTTTTCACTTTTCATTTCGTAACCTAATTTGGCTATTTCCGCCACCGAGACCGTCTCGATCTCTTTTTCTGTTTGTCTATCTTTACTAAAACTTTATTTTCGTTCGTATAGATACAGACCCTGACAAAAAGGGTTACCCTCGGCCGTCTCACTTCCGTGTAGAGTTGCTGAGGGTAAGCCATAATACTCACTTACTTTCGTATCCATACTTACATGCCTGTAGTCATATTTTTATTATTCTCTACAGGTCAATGAATATTCAGCCGTCGCACTTCCGTGTAGAGTTGCTGAGGAGGAATCACATTGAAACAGGACCAACTTTGCAGCCTCTAGGGACTGAGCCCTGATTGTGGTCCATACCCGCAGTGCACAGGGCTACCTTGATGGCTCGATTAAAAATCCTGCCACACGTGAGGACTCCATGACTTCTGGAAAGCAGGAGACACATGACAATGCCACACCAAAATTGGACAAGCCCACAAAATGGACCTCCCTGAACCCCACAGCTGAGGAATGGGATGCACATGATGCGTGGACCTTGGCCTTGATAGTGAACAATTGCAAAAACCCTGTGGGCTTAGGCATCAGTCTGGGGGAGTCAGCTGCAAAGGCTTGGAAGGAACTTACCAAGACCTATGGCACTAGTCTCTCGGATCCCTCGGGTCAAGTTGTCATAGAGGTATTGGTTCGTATGACCAAAGATAAGAAAGGAAAATCCTTGTGAGATCTCAAGGCGCTTAGAAATTCTGGAGGAAGAGCCTTGATGGATCAATTTAGGAGCATTTTTTGCAGTGGTACAATGATTTTGATCCTAAAGTAATAGCAATACATGGTCATGAGCCAGTCTGTAGCTAGTGCTGAATTATTTTGTCAAGAGATCCACGGCTTCAGCATATCGAGCCCGAGTCCCCGCAACGACTTTCTCTTCAATGACCCAGCCTTCATCCGCGTGACCCTCTGGACCACTCTCTAAACCTTTGCGAAAGCCCTGCGCAACTAGCCAGTCACGTACATACTGCTTATCAAAGCTTGGCTGCGGTCCACCTGGAGCATAAGACGAGAGGGGCCAGTATCGCGAAGAGTCAGGAGTCAGGAGCTCATCGATTAGGATGAGCTTCTTATCTCCAGACGGCAAGGTGATGAGACCAAACTCGAATTTGGTGTCGGCGAGGATGACACCCCTTGTCCGCGCGTAATCTGCTGCGGTCTTGTAGAGTTGTAGAGCAGCTGTAGAAATTTGCTCATAGAGCTCTGCGCCAATTAATTTTGCGGCTACGGTGAGTGTAAGTTGGCTCATGAGATATCTCATAAACATCGCTGAAGCACCTTGTTCCGGCGAGATATTCTCGTCGTGAGCTCCCTGTTCTGCTTTCGTGGAAGGTGTAAAGATAGGCTCAGGGAATTTTTCAGATTCTACGAGGCCTGCAGGAAGGGATATGCCGTGCACTGTCCCCGATTTCTTATACTCATTCCACGCTGAGCCTGACTAGATCTTAGCTTGAGACATATCAAGAGCTGAGACGACACACCGGAAAGATAGCCTCTCACGATCGCTTCGAGCGGAACAACGAAGGCCTTTTTGACAAGCATGACGCGCCCATCTAACTGATCTTTATACTTATGGACCTCTTCCGGCATTTCATCCACGTCGGCAGTGACGAAGTGATTCGGAATGATGTCTCCCAGTTTCTTGAACCAGAAAAGTGAGAGCTGTGTAAGGAGTTTCCCCTTGTCTGGAATTCCCTGCGTTCATTTCATGTCTGTCAAGAAGACGTTGAGATCCGATAATGCGTGCTCACATTCTTCAAGGTAACATCATAGGCCGATATTCTATCTGTGGCCACAAACAATAGATGATCTGGTGAAGATGTCGCGTATACGTCTCGTACTTTGCCTTGGCTGAGCAGAGAGAGGTCAGGAAGATTTGTCGTTATTAACGAGGCCATGGCTAACGGGGGACTAGGTGATCGGCGTATTCTATGTGATAAGATTTTCTGATCTCATCAGGAATTTGACTTCTGACCGGGACGCGTGACCTGACTCGGAATCTCTCTTGAGCTGACCAATGTCTAAGTTGCGGCCCAGCCCCAATTCAGAAAATTAGCCATTCTACGATCCACTGGAAAGCGCGACCAGCATGGGTTAACGGGCAGAAATATTGGACTCGATGGGGTGAATAAGTATGCCAGATGGTTCCTTAACTTTTCCTCCGGCGGTCTGTACGGGCATGCCGTTCACCGTTCTGATATCAAGTTTGCGGCTGGTTACCAACATATGTTATACGAACATGTCCTCTTCCTTCACGATTCGTCACGGGAAAGCCTAACAGTGTGCGCTCGTCCCACCCCAAGATCAACGGAAGCTTGGCACAAATGCAACGATGTCATAATTGACTGGATAATGTCCCACTTAACTTCGACCATTGAGAAGACAGCAGCGAATGCGGATATTTTTCCAACGTGATATCTCTGAGGATGCCACTAAGGTCGAAGAGAACCGCGACGGCGTCTTCAAATATAAAACTAATGACCTCAATGACACATAGTGAACGTAGCATATTATACCTTGATCAAACAAACTCAGCCGTTAACTGTTCCTCGCAGATTAAACGACAAGGATGCCGCCAATTTGGTTGCTATGATGTGCAAGTTCCCTGTGGCTGATATTGCAAAAGACCTTGTACGACACCGATTATAACAGACAGCGTTATCAATGCGCTGATCCTCTATTAAAGTCTCGCTTTCATAAAGATATTCATTTTCCCTTTGGTATTGTAAGTTTCTAGCAAAGTGTGTTTTCAGCAGGGACCTCTCGACTCGTGTCAGAAAGCACATCTCAATGACAGAGCGACATTTGTCTCTCTGCAGCTCTCCAGGCGTCTTTGCGTGCACGAATACCCTGATACAGCTTGAACAGAGCACGGCGGACCTCTGGCATATGCATGTCCAGAGCTTCAGGTGAAGGTTCATTGATGAGACACTGTTCAAGGGGCTTCCGTAATTCTTCAGGAACGGAGTAGATGTCACTGCCATAGTTTACAAGTTGTCCATATAGACCAGTGTGTGGGAAAGCAGCGCGCACCTGAGGTCGACTTTATAGTAAGCGAATGCCTTGATGGTCATGTTGAAATCCTGGCCGATCTTTACATAGGCATCACTAATCTGTGTCTCTGTAGCCTGTCCCATGCTCCATTTCTTCAAGAGTTCTTGTAGGCGTTTCGTTGCAAGGAGAAGGCTGCGGACAGTGCCTGATACGTCATTTTGCACACCCTGTGATATGAGTGTGTTGAACAAGACACTGGAGGCTTAGAAATGCAACCAGCCCTACTGGTGTAGCATGAGACTCTGTTTGAGTGGTATCTTTACTACCACTCCAACTGATAGATGTTTCATGGTGAGGGAAAGGCCCCATGTTCAGCAGTGTTTATGTTAAGCCAAAAGTTCTGGACTATCAGTAGTATGCCCTTGAGCGCCCGCTAGCCGTAGATGGGATTGAAAGCTTTGATGTAGACCTTCTGTTACCTCTGGGAGGGTGCGTATATCTAGGGTAGTAGTTCGCTTGTGAAAAACTATCCTTCATCAAGTACAGGAAACATTGGCTTTATGGGTCACAGCCATGGGCGCGAATGATCAAAGGTCCACATTCCAGTAACGTGATCTCGCAGGCACCGAAATCGGATATGCTGAGAAGTACTTAACTCCATATGTCGTAGCTTCCTTCTAGAAGCTTGTCGGCAACGGTGCCTGTGTGGCAACGACCCGGAGGAATTACAGATGTCATGCATTGGAAGATAGCCCACGAAGACCTCGAAAAATTGTCGCAATATATACGTACCTGCAGATCAAGTGAACACGCGAAATTGCTTAATCTCCACCTACGTAGACATCTTTTGGAAATAAAAACTGTTGAGCAAGGATCGCGGCACGCGTCGGGCTCATGTG
>JABCKS010025392.1:0-16548 GCA_018851325.1 Termitomyces sp. DKA19 | reverse complement strand
CTAACTACCCACCTGGCAAAGGAAGATCCAAAGAAATCAAGTCTGAGGTCTTTCTTTGCCAATATGGCCTTCTATCCCCTCTACTATAAGACTGACTATACAGTAATCAGTTGGGTCATGTATACCTGTCAATGCATCAGTGACCTTGATCTGACCTGTAGATCATATAAGGGAGCAATAGGCAATGCAGTGAAGCAAGATAAAATGAGGTGAAACACAAGCATGTGACTAGAGTCATATGCTCCCATTGCCATATTGCTGCACATGGCTTACAACACATGCTTCCCAGAATGGTAGTGGGGCTACAACTCTAAAGTGAGATGAGATGAGGTAAAATGAGGTGAAATGAGATGAAATGAGATGAAATGAGATAGAAACTAATGGCATAAGATGTCCCCTGACATCACTCTCCCTCTAGAGTGCAGTGCCTTGATGCACCTGAGTAGAAGAACTCCTGAATTGCCTGGCTTGTTGTGAGGACAGAAAGGATACCTCAAATTGCTTTTGGGGCATTAGGGTACTTGCAATAAAACTCCTGGACTCTTGCTGGTGCATGTACATTTGCCTACAGTTCCTAGGATATGTCTTCAACACCATAACCCTTCCACTTTACCTTGAATTGTATTTTCCTTCTAAACCACCTGCTATCTATTATTTCCTCTACCTCATACTCTTTCTTATTGTTGACTCATACTGGTGGTAGTAGTTTTAGATGTCAACTTGGGATGGAATCCTCCAGGGCTGGGAACAGTTTGACTATATTGAATACTGAATGTGATTGTTATAGGCTGGCAGAGAGTTTCAGCTAATATGTAAGTGGCTCTATCTGTCTCTCCACTTTAAATGGTTCTAGATGACAATGGAACAACTTCTGTGATGGTCATATTATCTAATGTCAGAACTGTCTAAGTAGACCCAATCCCCAGGTTTGTATACTAAAGCTAGTGTCCTTTCCTGGTTGTAATACCATGCCATGTCCTCTTTTGCCTTTGTCAGTACTGCCTTTGTCTCCTCCTATGCCTTTCTCATCTTCTTCACAAACTTATTCACTGTCTTATTTCTTAAGGGTCTCACTTGAGGCTAAAAACCCATACATGGGTGCTGGCCAGTGTCTAGAAAAAAAGGGGTCACCTAGGTAAAGGAGTGGATATGATTGTTGTACTGGAATTCTATATTTAGTAGAAGCTTGTCCTAGTTATCTTGCCTTTTGTTGTAAAACAATTGTAAATATTGTTTTAGTTTCTAGTTTACTCTTTCTGTCTGTCTATTTGACTGTAGATAATAGGCCATGGCTATGTGGAGTTTTATCCCCAATAATCTATACAACTCCTAAGTAAACTCCACCACAAATTGGGGTCCTCTGTCCAAGACATACCCATCTGAAAGCCTATGAAGCTTTCAGACATTCTTTCAATATAGGTTGACAGCTCTTAATATAGAGCAGGTGATGTAGATTGAGATAAAGTGAGCACATTTTCCATAGAGGTCTACTACCACTATGATTGTGTCATAGCTGTGAGCATCAGGAAGTTTGACTATGAAGTCTATTAATGCTACACTACAATGATCAGTGGGGATTGGTAGAGGGGTAAAGCTGGTCTATGGGTGCTTGATAACAAGGTTTAGTCTGTAGGTAGAGGTCACATATACTTATATAAGTGCCAATAGACCTAGACATTTGAGGCTACTAGTAATTCCTTGATACCAGCTCTAACATTTTCCACCTACCCAGATATTATGTCAGCCATGAGTCATGGTGTTCCTCTATGATGGACCATTAAAGTATCAGAATGTTGGGTATATAGATTCACCCCTGAAAAGTCAGCAGTCCATTCTGCAGACCCTATTCCTTCATATGCACTAATTTAACTCCACTGGCCTGTCATCTCTGTAGGACTTGTGCAGCCTATGCCACTGTATCTTCCTGAGCCCCCTGTCAGTTTTCCTGCTTTATATTTCAGAGAATTTCAGCCTCCTCTCTTTGAGCTACAATTCCTTCAAGAACACAAATAGCAAAGAGCTCCAGCTTCAGGAGTACCATATTGTTGTTGTCATCTGCTCCCATGCTGTAGTCTGCTCTCCTGGATAATGCATCTAGTTTACTTATACTCCTCCTAGATTTGTGATGCAGAGAGAAATCAAAGTTAGCCAAATACAAGGACCACTAAGTTTAATGTTGATTGAGCTTCTTGGTTGAATGAAAGTACTTTAGATTCTTGTAATCTGTCCAGACTTTAAACTTGTACTGCATATCTTCAAGAAAATATTACTACTTTTTAAGAGACTGGACTATGGCTAGCATTTCTTTATCATGAATCTCATAGTTTCTCTTTATAGTATTAAGACTTTTTAAATAGAAGGCCATAGGGTGCTACTTCTCATCCTCTTTAGATTATTGGGACAAAACCATTTCTGTGGCAAAGTTAAAGCTGTTGGCTCTAACACAGAAGAAGGTGTTATTGTCTAAAAAGATGAGAACTGGTTTTGATGTGACAGCCTGTTTAAGAACATCAAAAGTGGCCTGCTGTAAAGATTCCTACTGCTATGGCATATCTTTGCTAGTGAGGTTAAAAAGTGGGCACACACTCTTTTTCAGTTCCCCATAGTCCAGTTTGATGCTCTTGAGCCTATTTAAGTTATAGTTGCCTATATCTAGCTTTAAGCATAGAAACTTCTTTATAGCAGACCAACACTCTTCTTCCTTCAATATATTCTGGACAATCTAAGAAGAGACAGGATTGGAAATGATGTTGTTAATAAAATTGGTGGCCTGAACAGCTGTATCAAGTCTTCTAGTTAAGATTTGTCAAATAATAGCCTGTTTATCATATCAAGTAAGCTTAGCTAGATGACCTCCAGGATAGTTTTCCTTGTCCGCCTCCAATTCTCTACTGATCTTCCCAATAGTAGACTTCTCTAAACCAGTTTTAGCCTCAATCTGACATAAAGAATATCCTTGAGTAAGGAGAAAAGCAATAGTAGAGCATTGTGCAGGAGAAGTAGCTTTTATGATAGTAGTTGAAAGTCAAGATGTAGTTCAACCAACTTTAACCACTACCAAATATACCTAAACATGGTCACATGACTCTGTTGATATTTCCACATGCAACTTACTCTTTATTTCTGACTAAAATAGGGATAAATCTGCAAAGTTGAAGATGCTCAAAAAACTGTCCCAATGAGTAAATATTTTAAAATAGCCATTATTCCATTAGTCTTGATTTAAATTACATAGGCTAAGATACAATTTGTAGCTGCAATGCCATAGTATTTTACATGATATAACCAGAATCTTAGATACTTCCAATCTTTCATGCCAATGTCATTTTTCAAAAAGTATAAAACATTAGGACAGTTTTTTGAGCTACTGTACATTGTAAACTAGAAATACACCATAGGTTGACACAAACTAATGAGCCTTCTGAGATAAGCATTCCATTATAAATATCATTGTTGGCTACACTATGTAGCAGACCTGCAACCAATAGCCACACCAATGAGCACAATGTTTATTTCTTGTAATAGCAACCTCACCAAGTAAAGTAACAGTGTTATACTTCATTATATCCAAAATGATTATATTGATATATGGAAGCTTCTCCCAATTATCAAATGTTGATAACCTCTCCCCCTCAGTGACCTGGTCTATATCTTCTTAGGCTTTCTCCATGACATAGGGGTAGAGTGCTATCAATGTAAAGAAACAGCATAAGGTACAATTTGTCTTTGTAGTAAGAAAAACATCAATTTATTGTAAGAAAAAAAAAGAATAAACAGAGGGCTGACTGAGTCTGTAGCTGTAGCATACATAACTGGTGCATAATCCATGATAAGTTCTTCTTTTTGCTTAGCTTTGTTAGGAGAGAGAGAAGCATCAGAGACAATATTGTCCAAGGAGATAGACACAAAACAGAGGATAACAGACCCATTACCCTTTTGATACAAGAAAATATAGGTGGAGATCAGCTAACCACAAGAACCCAGGCACAATGACAATGCACAATTTCTTATTTAGAATGTATGAAGGGATCAACTCTGCATGCAATTTATTCACAATTTTGTTAAGATCTAAAAGTAAGATAAAGGTTGGCCAGTTCTTCACTATTCACATAACACTCATATACATATTTGCTCAAATGCAATACAGAGAGTACTTATAATTAGAACCTGCTTCAATCAAAAATGCTAATGGTCCATTAAGTTGCTTGGCCTGCTTAAACAATCACTCCATTTCATGGACAATGGGATCATCAGCACTTAATATGTGATATCCATATATACTCAATAAGATAGAGCTGGAGGTGTGCCTACCAATGCAACTGTGAGTTGATTGACAAAATGTGACACTCTTCTTGTTGATAGTACCAATGTTTGATAGATGTTGGGCCAGAGAAATACCACTAAACTATGGTACATCAGATTTATTATGTTGTAATGCTGTTACTTAGCCTCTTACACACTGGACCATAAGTCAGAACTTATCTATTAATTTTGGCTATGGTTGTATAAAAAGGACTACTTGAGGTTATATAAGTAACCTCACAACTTATATACAAATTAAATAACTAATAATTAGTAATAATTGTATAATATTAATAATTGTATATTAAGTGTTGTAACATGTATGAGCTATTACATACCCCCCTTATAAGACTATTATAGGTCTCATTAAATGATTAATTAATGAAGATTAAATGAAACCATAGTGAGTCTCATAAATAAATAAAATAATTCAAAGAATATAGGGTGGGAGATAGTATCCTACCTATTTTGCCAGCTTTTTCTTTAGTGGCTGAGGTGTTCTGATAGCAACTTAAAGAAAGTTGCTATTAAAGACTTCATAATAGTGCAACTTGAAAGAACCTATGAAGGTCCCTTCCTGCCTATCCAGAAATACTGTAGAAGCCCTATTATGTAGCCTCTGTATTCATTGGTTTCTGTGCAGCTTTCTCAACAACTGTTACTTTATCCCACCTCATGGCTTTAGTGTTAACTGAAGCAATGGACTACAAGGCAACAGTGTGATCTGTTGCCTTGGCTGGGCACTCTGAGACTGCAGCATTGGCCACAGTTTTGCTCAGCCTTGTCTCCAGAGGTGGGTCTAAAGTAGTAATGGTATTTTCAATACCATCAGCTGTGTTAGTAGTGAGTGGGGGCATGGAAGTTGTCTCCATCTATATAGTACCAGAGTCTGGTACAAGAGTAGAAGAGGAGGCTTTGGGTTCAGCTTCCTTGGGTGAATCTGGTTATATGAGGGATTTGTCAGGTCCCTCTGGTGGAATTGTAATCATCATCATAGATAGTGGTGCCAGAAGAATGCAGACAGCTGCTGCTAGGTGATTAGCCAGGTATCTGAACCTGACATCTTTACTATACTAAAGCTACTCTCAATCTAAAAGTGGCTGAAGGTCCTTGGCCTCCAAAAGTTGAATGAGAATATGACAGCATTCTTGATTGTCAAGAGTGGGCTCATACCACCTATCATACCTAGGCAAGGTCCCTGGAAGTCCATAGAGCTCTAGGTGCTAATGCCTATTATCATCAATGCTTATAAAGAGGTCAGTACAAAGACCACTCCTAAATCAATGATAGTCCAGGTAGTATATATCATAGGTATATGCATAATCCATTCACATACATGGAATTCTATTGGCAAGGAGGTGATGAAGCACCTCTATATTGCCAAGGTTAGCAACTTGCCCAGACTCAACATAGAGCCTATGCATTAGGAAACTGTAGTTTTTGATGGCCTGAAAAGGTATTGTACTTTCCCTATTGTATACTTCCATAGCCTCAGCATAGAGGCATGGATGAGCAGCAATAAGAGCAAAGGCTCTCATATAGGCAGCACAAGCATGGGCACTAATGGATGTTAATGTGCATACTAAGACATAGCCAAAGACAGTGCCTTGGCTGACTCATCCAGCAATATCTATAGCAATTCCAGATACAAAGTTCTGGAATTCAAGATGACAGTGGTGCAATAGATATTGCACCTACCTGTCTATCTTAAAGTGGTGCTCAATAGGAACTGGAGGCAGTTCTGTAGTTGAATTATCAAGTTGGCCTAATATGGCTAATGCTCATGAAGGTAGAGGCACTGGTAGCCAGTACCTATCATTACATGGTAAGTAGTGCATAACATCAGCCATGTCTACTTCAAGGACTTGGTGCATAGACTGGTCCTGCCACATACTGTGTATAAAGTAGGAGATCCTATGGAACTCCTAAAGCAGGAGTGCTACATAAATGTGCTCCCACATAGTCATTGAGGTACCATTCTCCTTAGTAACTTGTACAAGCAGATGTACCTGCTTGGGGTTTATGGGTATCCCTTACAGAACCTATTGATATAATTTATAATATGACTGGGTAGAGTATACTATCCTAGCTAATTTGTGAATGTGGGCAATCTTTGCCTCTTTACCTATATAGACTACATTGGTTATTGGCAACCAATAGAAGTTAGAATGCAAAATGCTCCTAAAGTCATTCTGGCATTCCCAATGCCTATTGACAAAAGTAGTTTCCCAGCTATCTGGAAGATGGCCAGACACTGTATCATTGAGCCTTTTCAAGTCCTGTTTGGACTTCTTGAAGTGTTGCTTGACCTTAGCATTATACAATTGTTTTACAGGACTGCTTGGCATCTTCAGCTAAGTATTGCTTGACCTTAGCATTGTGCAATTGTTTTAAACAATATGTTCATACATCATCATTAAGCTCAATCTCTTAATATTCTTTCGATGGGTCCATCTCATTGGACCTAAAATCATCCTTCTCATTACCCCAGGGCTGAATGATAAAGAATTTCTTGTCACTCTCCTTGCAGTGTATAATAGATAGTGGCCATTTAGGGTACTTGTGAGGAAATGTGTAAATATAAGGTTTATCAACCTCAATATAGCCAGGGTGGGCTTAATTAGGTACATTCTAAGGGAAATGTACCTTGTGGTGGGCAATAGGCTTGTTGCCCTTTGATGAGCCCTCCTTCAACAATTTACTGGATGGTGCCACAGTGCCACCCTTAGAAAGAGGCATAGGCTTTGACAAGCCTATGGATACAATGGGTACTAGGTTTGTGGACCCAGTCACAATTACTTTGGAAAGAGAAGACTTGACCTTCTTTCCCTTCAACTATAAGGGGGTGGTTTCTCCATTTCTACATCTTCCCCTGATGGACTAAGGTTTTCATAGGGTAACACTGGTGCCCTATCTCCAGGAGTAGATTAAAGGTCCTGTCTACAGACCTTTTATGGTGAATCCCTGACTGGAAAAGCTACTCTCTTCTCCAGTCTCATCACAGAGTGGTAGAGGTTCACTTGGGCCTTGTCCCTCTGACATTGAGCAATGTCAAGTTCATTTAGAACTTGATTGAGTGAAATTTATACTATAGGATTCTTGAGGACATCTATTCTGATATCCTCTGGTACTCCAGGATTATAGAGGCACTATAGTAGATGAGCAAGTTGCTCATCTACCTCTACATTAGACAAAGACTTACAAGCCTTTGCTTTTTTCTTCTTCTTTGACCTAAGGGTGTCATTTGTATGCTCTGGGTACTCAGAGCCATAGGATGGCACTGACAACTCACTTGCTATTGGCACTGCCAAGATAGTGTCATCTGCATCCATCTTATGGAGTGACATAGAGGCAAACTGATTATGGTTTGTTCTAGGGTTTACTAATGTAGTAGGTACTTGAGGACCTGCTGAAAAAGCTTAAGTTACCACAGGGACTTGTAGTAACATATATTGGCTAAAATCATGTGATCATATAGGCTATATGGGTGCTGGCTGTTTGCTAAAAAATGTATTTTGGTACAATAGTAGTCATACTTATTGGGAAGAGCCCTCCACAAATCACAAGGGAAATGACATATATCCCCTATGCAAGCTCTGGTAGCTTGTAGCTCCTTTTCAAGCTGCTCCTTGTCCTTATTAAGCCACAGGGTGGCTCAAAACTCCATACACTAGTGGAGCTATATTATAGTTCTACCCTTCTCTTCTCTCCCCTCTTAAACCACTGGCATGGCTCAAATTTTTGTAGGGAGGCAGGCCAAAGCCCCCTCCCTGATCACTTAGGTTGTTCTTTTTTGACAGAGTCTAAAAGATGTCTGCTGTACAGATGATAGTACTTTGTTGTGTTGAGAGAAAAAAAAGAACTTTACACAGATGACCCTTTTAGCAAATTCACATAGCTGACTAATATGGCACCTACTGCTGGCATACCAGCATAAGCCATGAACTAATTAATATATCAACATGCTATAGACTAGAAGTCTATAGTTTACTCATACAATGTGTTTTATCGCACTAATTGCCCAGAGCGTTTTACTCTTTGGACCTCCAAATACCTGTCAAAGGCCTCTAGGTCCTTGCATATCTCCAACAACTCCCAAATCATATCTTTGAGGCTCCATTAAACCTCAAATTCCAACCCAGACTAGGTTCACTAATGACCTATGAGGTCATCAACAAACCATTCCTGGTCATCAGGGGCACTAAAGTTGTATGGCTGCAACGTCATCTGATTTGGGAATTTCACATTATTGATGGCTTTATAGGGCCACAACAGTAAAATATAAAACTTAGAATGGAGCCTTCATATATGCAACACTCTTGGAAGTTCTAAGGTATAATTGGAGGTCTTATTAAAGACTTCCAGGACCTGATAGGGCCCTACCCATTTGGGATAGAGCTTATAAGCTTGTCCTTTAGGTAGGGTCAAATTTTTTGTCAAAAGGTACATTAATATACCTTTTACAATATTGGGTCCATCTTGGTGCCACTAGTTAGCGATATGCATCTGAAAGATACATGCTTCTATAATCACATTATACACTGCAGTCAGATTCTACAGTGCTTGTAATGCAAAATTGCATATTTTCTTAGGAATAGCAGAGTTAGATCTGATCTCCTTTATTATAGAAGGCAGGTAGCTACCATTCAACTCAAATGGTGTATACTTTGTCAACTTTGACATACTTGCATTAATTGCAAACTCAGTGAGGTCAATGCATTCAACCCAATTACATTGATTGGGTTATACAACTGTCTTCAGTATTTGTCCAACACTACAGTTGGCTTGTTCTATCTATCTATCTATTTACAGATGAAAAGATGTTGACATTAGAAGCTTGGCTCCTAAAATCTTATATAGTTCATGCCATCATTTTGACATGAACTTAGAATCATGGTTGCTGGCAATAGAACTAGGGAGACTATGTAGTCTCACTATCTTTTGCAGATAAATCTAGGACAGCTGAGATGCTGTTATAGTAGTATGTACTAGTATCAGATGTACTATACTGGTTATGTGACATATGATTACCCATAAGTAATTAAAGCCTTTAGATTCTAGGAATGGACCAATAAAGTCCATTTCAATCAAATTCTAAGGCTTAGTTGGTATAGGCAGGGAATGAAGTTTCCTTGCAGGGTACTGATTGCTCCTTTTTGCTTGCTGGCATAACTCACATATTATGTAGAATACAAGCATATTGGCCATTATAGTTGGCCACCAATACTAATGGTGGATATATTCTATCATTTGTTGAGCCCCAAAGTGGCCTAACACACTATGAGCCTAGTCAAGAATCTAGATTACCAATTTGCAATCTTAGAGTATACATAATACCTTGATACTAACCAGATTCTTTATTCAGATTAAATTGCCTAATACTTGAAAGACCTTGTAGTCCTTTAGGTGTTCTAATATCTTTATAAAAAGAGTATCTTTCTGGTACCCTCCACTGACTCTGCAATATAAAGATACATTGATATAGTTGCAAGGCATATGAGCTATGGAGGAGGCTTGTAAAGCCTCACCCAGCAGAATATCAGCTGCTTGATCTTGAGTGGGAGGGCTATTACTATCCTCCCTTCCTACATCCAGTAATTGAGCCTCCTCATCTTAAGGCTCATGTCAATCCTACAAGGGTCCTGAGTAGATCATCTTAAAATCCATATATGCCTATAACTAGTCCAAATGCTGCTGCAGTTTAAATACCTGTTACCTTGGGGTCTATCCTTGCATCAGCACAGACAAACTTGTATATATAGTGTATGTCTTTAGATGTATCACTCTCATAGTAGTGAGACAAATAGTCTGCTACTTTATTCAATTCTTCTTTGATATATGTAATGTCAAAGTTGAACTTGGACAAGTAATCTATCTAGTGTCATTGGTGTGCTGATAAATTCTGTTGAGTTTTGAAAAACTCAAGTATTGTGTGATCCGTAATCACATGGATTTTATATCCTAGAAGCTTATCCTCCCATTTGAGAAGAGCTTCTAGAATTGCTAAAGTTTCAAGTTCATGCATGGCATAATTTTGCTATACATTAGTGAACTTTTTTGATATAAACCTGGCAGGCCTACAGGTCTGCCAAGTCAGTCCTTGACCATACATAGCTTCAATGCCTGTCTTTGAGGCATCACAAACTAGCTAAATAGAATCCTTTTTATGAGGATTAATGGGCTGAATGATTGGCATTTCACTGCAAATACACTTAATCATATTGAAACACTTCTGGTGTAAGAGTCACCAATAAAAGGGTGACCCATTCTGCATCATCACTATAAGAGGCTCAATATATACAGATATATTAGGCAAGAAGTTGCTAATATAGTTTACCAACTCCACAAAGTATTGGATATTGTTATAGGTTTTAGGAATGCACCATTCCTAGATCCTAGTCAGTTTAGATCTATTAGGATGAATATCCTGATCATCTATAATGTGCCCTAAGCACTCTATGCACTCAGCATAGAGTTTGCACTTCTTCCACTTAAGATAGAGCTGGTTTTGATGTAGTTGTTCAAATACTATGCCAAGATGGCACTTATAATCCTCAATAGAGTCAGAGTAGATGAATATGTCATCTAAATAAATATACATTCATTTCCCTATGACATCCCAAAAGATAGATATCATTAGATGCTGGAATGTAGCTGGAGCATTACAGTCTCCAATCTGCATAATATGACTATAATACATTCCTATAATAGTCATAAATGCAGTTTTGGATATGTCTGATGGACATATCCATCCCTGTTTGTATGTATTAATGAGGTTAATTTTTGACCTCACTCTTGTATAAGCTATATCTTTGCATATGACCTTTTGATTGGATAAGGGCATCACATCTTTAGCTGTATTGTCATTATACTGGTAAGCATCTAAAGCTGTTTGCAATGTTTCATCCTTCTTTGAAATATAGAGAAGGGGTGCAACCTGATCAATTGCACATAGCTCCCACCATTTTGCTCACACATAGCAATTAATTTTTACTCTGAGCTAGTCCTAGAGGGATCATGGACACTGTGGCATAAAATATAAGTACCTTTTTGACTTGTCAATGAGGTTAATTTCATGATTAACCTCTCTCCATAAAGGAAGCTCCTCCTTAGTACCATTGATGATATTATGGTACCATTCATACCACTACTGCCTTAGATGCAGAATATCATCTTGCATCAACCTAAGCTCCACAGCCTGGTCCTTCTCTCTATGATTCCAAGGAATTTGTTGATCCTTGGTTCTTTTACAAATGGTGTTACTATGTTTGTACTTCTCTCGTAGGGCCACTAGACAAATTTTACACTTATCTAATATATTGAGTCAATTTTTTAACTCTCCTCCTGACATAGGAGCCCAATGAAACTCTTGTGGTTCTAAAATCTCCTCTGGGATAACATACTGGAATACCATTCTGACAGTTCTCATCTTTTTGAGAGCTTCCCATGCACTCAGGTCTATCATGACTTGATTCCACTCTTGCAGCATCCATGGGTCAAGGTCCCATTCCCTCACATACTTGGGCACTGGCATGTCCCAAATCTTTCTACTAGTCTCAATTTCAACTGGTTGAGGTTGGGCACTAGCTGATGCTGGTTGCTTTAAAGCTCTCTGAGCTTCTCCAGCTTTGCCCTCCTTTCCCCTTTTATGAGGAATATTACTCTCCTTACTTACTTTCAGGGGTACACCAGTCCATAGTGGTACAGTGCTTCCAGCTTGTGCCTCCATTGACTTTGCATGTTCCCCACTGAGGAAAGGTCCACTGCTAGCTATGTATCATTGACTCTTATCATCACAACGCTTTTCCATAGTCCAGAAATACCACAGATGTCTATTGGCCTCATCTAACTCTAGCCTTTACACTAGTGTTATCACTCCATTAATGATCACTTGATCATTGTTAAAGTTCAATTGGACTTTATGTTCCCTTATAAAAGGGGTACCAATTATCATATCATACCAGTTGAAGTTTGCAATATCTATATAAATGTTGCTATACTCCATTGGCACTTTTATGGTCACTCTTATATCATAATTTATAATGGAACAACTTCCAATTATTCCTAGCTATAGAGTAATTGGAGTAGCCAATACAGCCACTCAAACTCCAGTGATATATATAAAAGATAGAGTGACCCCTGATGTAGTGCTTCCCAAGTCCCAAAGCATCCATACCTGATGACCATTAATCTCTACTCAGGTTACCAGACACTCCTTATTCATGACCAAAACTACTGGTTGCTCCATAGCAGACTTATCTGCCAATAATTTCACCTTGCACATTTACACTTAGTTAGGACAATCTTTTTGTAGATCATCCCCAGGTCCATAATCAGTGAGAGCATGAATTTCTTCACTATTATTGTCATTAGTACTCATTATCATATGTCTCCAATTTGATATATTCATCCTGAGGTAGAAACCCTAATTCAGATGCATCAGCCTTATCACTAGATCCTTGGTTCTGAGTACCATCTGAATCTGCTTCTTCCTTAGGTATCTTGGATAGTACCACTATATATGCCACACAGACATGCCCTTATAGAGCTGCTTTACATGGCTCCCGACAGTCCTGAGTGAAGTGGCCCTTCTTGCTATAGTTGTAGTAAGTGGTCAGACTTGTTGTATCTTAAGAGAGTTGACCAATAGCATTGGTTGCTCCCTTTAACCCTGGCTTACCCACCACCTGTTAAAGTTTCAACAGTGCTACTTGTCCTGGGGCACCATGCCCCAGGCCTTAGAGTAATAACTGAGTCACCCTAGATCTTATTGGTGCATAAGGTCCTCAAGGAACCTTTTGCCTTGGTGGTTGATCTTCACTTTGCTTGTGGAGTACTGTGACAGTATGTCCTGTATGGTTCTTGCTGCACTCCAAATAGTATGCAGTAGTCTTCCAACTGCTTTCATAGGCTCTAGCTTTGAACACAAATTCCTTTATGATATTCATTTCTGGAGCTAGTCCCCCATCATGTATGAGAGCAACAAAAATATCAGAGGGAATACCTTCCAAGAATTGCTCTCAAATTGTGAATTCATTGGGAAACACAGCCATATTCTGAGCTTGATCCAGCAGGGCATCATAGAAGCCTTGCATACCCTCTTCAACTATATACCTAACTCTGTGGAATATATCACAAGCATTCTGTATTGTAGATAGTTGGACAAAATAATTGTACAGACCAAGGACCATGTCCTTGAATGTCCAGTATGCCTGTGCCTGATTTACATGTATTATGTGGTGCAGATACCATTTGAGTGCTGAAGCACTCAAATAGTCTATAAGAGTGAGAACTTTTCCACATTCTTATTTCTCTCCACCTAGCTGAGCTATTGCATAATTTATGCATATACTTATAAGCCAATCTTCAAGTTCACTGAACTTGGAAGATTCCATATAAGAAGTAATGACCTTCAGAGATTTAGATTGTTTACCTTTTACTCCTTTTGGCATTGCTACTTGAATGGCTAGAAGCTATTCAATAGTTGCTCACAGATAATCATACATTGTCTGCCTATGAAACTCATGTGCTTCTTCCACTTCAAGAGTGACAAACTGCCTACAATGCTGAGAAGGCATCTCAAATCTTCTAAGCTGTTACAACTCCATACCCTCTCAAGGGTATGACTGTCTAGTGTGGCCAACATTGGCCATTTTTGAATCCACCACTATGCTTTCCAAGTGTGTGGGTAGATTCACTGCAGTTGATACAGGTTGAGGAGATCCCCTTTGAGCCTCAGAAGCTCTGGGGTATATCTCACCTTCCTTCCACTTTACAGTTGGAGAGAATTCTGATTGAACTCCACTCACCTTTTGAGTGTCAATGGGAATATTTCCCTGGAATCTGACACCCTGATCTTCTATGAAAGACTGACCATAGTCTTTCAAATCTCCCTGCCAGAACTTCTGTAGAATGACCCAGTCATTCCACATCAAGCTCTGTTGTTGGGTCATATTGCATTGTATTGAAGCACAATTGAGATCTGCTGTGAATGCAGATCCTCCCTCAGTCAATGCAGCTTTATTAGGAACAATTGTTCCTAACACTGCTCTCCTCTGACACTCCATTGCAGCCTGTCTGACTGCATAATCCTAAGGAGTTTCCCTAGACTGTTGAGGAGCTTGAAGCATTGAAAAGGCTTTGTTGACTGGAGGTAATAATAATAGTTTGTCCTTCTTAGACAGAAGAAATGGCCACTCTAAAGATACTTGAGATCCTTGAAGCTATTTTCTCTGGAGGTATTCTTTTACCTCTTGTTCCAAGAAGTCAATGTAGAGTTTGATGAACTCTTCAGGGGCCTTAGGAATAATATTATCCCCTAAACTTCACTGAATCATGATATGTTTAGCCATTCTAACAAGCAACTGTTGTCTAGTGGAAGCTTTAGAAACCTCCACATGATCCCTCCAGAATGCAAAAACTCTCTAATTAAGAACCTCATCTAGACCTGCTTCACAATCTGTATCTAAGGTATTAGGTGCTTCCTCAGGGACCATTTCAATGTAGGCTGAGAACATCATTCTCCTCTCTAAACCTGATGATGGGCCAGCTTGTAATGGAGCTGGCTCCTCTACATAGGGTTCCTTATGGATACCCTGTGCACCTGTTGAAGTGCACTGAGGTCACACAGTTCCAACTACAGAGCTTTCTCATAGCTTGGTTTAGCTTACTATGCAACACACACTGGAAGAGACTGCTCTAGTCTCTCCACCTTGTACAGCTTGTCAACCATCATCAGATGGTTGAGTGGGTATAGCAGAGAAAAGGCCTCCTGGCATTCCTCCACCTTTCACACTCACAGCATGATATGACATGGCATCACTTTCTAATCCCTATGGAGTGCTCTAAGACACTCTACTTGCTGAGTTTCCAGGATCATGCCCAGAAACTCTTTTTTCTGTGGACATTGATATGCCCACCCACTACTATAATGGAGTGATACTGTTCTAGTACAATCACAGATAATAAAGTTGCCATAGCAAAGATAGTCAACATAGATTGACTTAAAAAAATGCAACACTGTTACTTAGCCTCTCATGTACTGGACCATAAGTCAGAATCTATCTATTGATTCTGGCTACAGTTGTATGAAAAAGACTACTTGAGGTTATGTAAGTAACCTCACAACTTATATACAAATTAAATAACTAATAATTAGTAATAATTGTATAATATTAATAATTGTATATTAAGTGTTGTAATGTGCATGAGCTGTTACATGCATTTTGCCAGAAGTGTATGTGAGCACTCACTTCAAGTCACAGCTATATGGCACAGTGTTTGTGAGTGCCTCAAGGAATGTGAATCAAATGCTTTTTGGCCTTACAACTCTTTCATGACCATTAATGGTTGGTCAGAATAAATCCCCGCTCTTTCATCCATCAAGTCCTGAACAGCCTTCAATGAATTCAGCACTATCATAGGCATTCCGAGTATAGTAAGAAATGTGATAAGACCTGATAAAATGATAACTAAGTGTTTAGTTACAACGTTTCTAAGAAACACCGACCATATTCCTTCCCCCAAGCCTCATATATAGGTCATTCATCCTTTTGTGGAATTTGGAACATGTTCCCAACAAGAGGAAGTGGACGGGGACCGGGTGGGAATGGTGACTATCCATGCACTACCAAGAGCGAGGACAGCTCCGTCTGTCCCAGTGAGAGACAGCAGAAATGCTAAAATACTTATTGTCATAGCTGAGACAGAGTAAATATTGGGTTAGCGAGAAAGGCCGTCCGTACTGAAAACAATCCTGACTGACAACACAGCCCTGCCGTCTTTACTCAGCAGGCATGTTAGTTTACAAATATTGCTGATTGTGAGAAGCCTCTAACACTGTCCATAGAAATCAGAGAATGGAACGGAACAGTTACCAACACTTGTGAGCTTCTAACAGATGCCGTGCATCAGACGTGTCATTCTGATTTGACGAACCATTTGCACACGGCCTCAATTATTTTTCATAGGGGAATAAATGTGTGGGTGGCAGGATCTTGTGAAACAAGTACAGTGGTTTAGTCCTCAGTCACACCAAGATAATGTAGTACGATTGATATTACCTGTAGACAAGTACAGTGGTTTAGTCTACGGGCGATTGTAACCGATAAAGAAATAGTATTGCGTAAGCAAAGATATGATGTACAAGCACTGGGTTACCTGGAAGGAACCGCGGAGTGTTGCATCAGCGCGACGTGTTCAATCAATACGTACCAGATCGGAGATCCCGTCGTGTCCAGGACGATG